>MDKH01019204.1:0-66532 GCA_005239495.1 Nicotiana undulata | reverse complement strand
TCTTTAAAGCTTTCAATATAAAATGTTGTTTAAAAGTTTTCACCAATTTATTGGGTTTATTGGATAAGGCCTGATGTGAACAAACTAACGCGGTGCTGAGTTACCAGTGTTTTTATTTTGTGGTGGTTTCCGGTTTGGCTCGTATTTCTGTCCATTCTTCTGTGTATTATCATGTTGTTCCGTTGATCAATTTTCGGGAATTCCTTCTGCATTATATTATCATGTTGTTAATTATATCGTAAAATCTTTAGGTAGATGTTATGTTCAGTCATTTCTATATTGATGTTTGTTTAATTTATTAGACCAGTGGTGTCTTGACTAGTCCTCGTCACTACTTCACCGAGGTTAGTCTTGATACTTACTGGGCACCGTTGTGGTGTGATCATACTACACTTCTGCGCATCTTTGTGTGCAGATCCAGGTATTTATTGTTAGTAGCTGCGCGGATCATTGCCGAGGAGACTCAAGGTAACCTGTTGTTGCGTTCGCAGGCTTCGGAGTCACCTTCCTATTTTTATTCAACTGTTCTTACTATTTCTAAACAGGTTTATTTAGGAATTGTATAAAAATTTCGTAGAGCTTATGACTTGTATTACCGGTTTTGGGAAATTGTAAAAAAAATTCTGTCAAGATTTCTATATCGAGACTGTTAGATTTCTTTTATTATTGTTGTTATTCAGTAAATGTTAGGCTTACCTAGTCCCTAAGACTAGGTGCCATCACGATACCCAACGGAGGCAAATTTGGGTCGTGACAGGTTTGTATCAGAGCTCTTGGTTCATAGGTGCTACGAGTCATAAGCAAGTTTAGTAGAGTGTTGCGGATCGGTACGTGGACGTCTGTACTTATCTTCGAGGGGCTACGAAACTATTAGGACAATTTCACTTCCTTCATTCATATTGTGCGAGTTCATTGATCTCGAAGTTTGAAATCATCGTTCCATTCTCTCACAGATGGTGAGGACACGAGATGCGGTTTCTGATGATGTTACCCGAAGCAAATGCCCCAAGGGTCAGAGACGGAGGCCGACGAGGAGCACTTGCCATAGTTAGAGCACCTACCAGAGCAGCCGTTGAAGAGCCTCCAGTAGTTCTAGTTGGGGAACAGGTACTGGAGGTGTCTGTTGTTACACCCGGACTTCAGAAGACCTGGGCGCGATTTTCGAGTATAATTGGTACATTGACTCAGGCGGGAATGATTCTAGTTCACCAGCTACTCGACTGATCAAGGGAGGAGATCAGACTCCTACCCTCTACACTCCAGAGCAGCGAGATTTTGTTGGTCGGGTTCTAGTTGTCATGGCAGCACAACATGTGGTTCCAGTTCAGCCCGTGGTTAGGGCAGCGGCATCGGAGGAAGAACAACTTAGACTTGAGAGGAACAGGAAGTACCACCCTTTTATCTTTTAGTGGATGGGTGGAAGATGATACCAGGATGTTCTGGAGGAGTGTCACTGCATCCTTCATGCTTTGGGTATTGTGGAGACGAGCAGGGTTGTTTTTGTCACGTCTCAGCTCAGAGGAGTAGTTTGTCAATGGTAGAGGGCATATGAGTTGGGGTAGCCTGGCCGGGTCAGCTTCACTTGTATGGATTCAGGTTTCAGAGGTGCTTTTGAGGGAGTTTGCACTCCAGTTCCTCCGAGATGCATGGCGCGCGGAGTTTGAGCAGTTGCTTCAGGGCACTATGTCAGTGTTTGAGCACTATGTCGGATTCAGTGAGTTGGCCAGATATGCACCTCACTTGGTTGTTTCAGTTGGGAGGTAAGTCCGCAGATTCATTGAGGGACTCAGGCATGATATTCGGATCAACAGGACTCGAGAGTAGAGTAGGGTGTCTCGTTTCAGCAGGTAGTAGGGATCGCTCGTCGGTTGGAGCTCATGTGTGACGAGCGGGGTTGTTTTTGTCACGTCTCAGCTCAGAGGAGCGGTTTGTCAGTGGTAGAGTGCATATGAGTTTGGGTAGCCTGGCCGGGTCAGCTTTACTTGCATGGATTCAGGTTTCAGAGGTGCTTTTGAGGGAGTTTGCACTCCAGTTCCTCCGAGATGCATGGCGCGCGGAGTTTGAGCAGTTGCTTCAGGGCACTATGTCAGTGTTTGAGCACTATGTCGGATTCAGTGAGTTGGCCAGATATGCACCTCACTTGGTTGTTTCAGTTGGGAGGTAAGTCCGCAGATTCATTGAGGGACTCAGGCATGATATTCGGATCAACAGGACTCGAGAGTAGAGTAGGGTGTCTCGTTTCAGCAGGTAGTAGGGATCGCTCGTCGGTTGGAGCTCATGTGTGACGAGCGGGGTTGTTTTTGTCACGTCTCAGCTCAGAGGAGCGGTTTGTCAGTGGTAGAGTGCATATGAGTTTGGGTAGCCTGGCCGGGTCAGCTTTACTTGCATGGATTCAGGTTTCAGAGGTGCTTTTGAGGGAGTTTTCACTCCAGTTCCTCCGAGATGCATGGCGCGCGGAGTTTGAGCAGTTGCTTCAGGCACTATGTCAGTGTTGGAGCATTATGTCGGATTCAGTGAGTTGGCCAGATATGCACCTCACTTGGTTGTTTCAGTTGGGAGGTGAGTCCGCAGATTCATTGAGGGACTCAGGCATGATATTCAGATCAACAGGACTCGAGAGTAGAGTCGGGTGTCTTGTTTCAGCAGGTAGTAGGGATCACTCGCCGGTTGGAGCGCATGTGGGACGAGCGGGGTTGTTTTTGTCACGTATCAGCTCAGATGAGTGGTTTGTTAGTGGTAGAGGGCATATGAGCTAGGGTAGCCTGGTCGGGTCAGCTTCACTTGCATGGATTCAGGTTTCAGAGGTGCTTTTAAGGGAGTTTGCACTCTAGTTCCTCCGAGATGCATGGCACACGGAGTTTGAGCAGTTGCGTCAGGGCACTATGTCAGTGTTGGAGCACTATGTCGGATTCAGTGAGTTGGCCAGATATGCACCTCACTTGGTTGTTTCAGTTGGGAGGTGAGTCCGCAGATTCATTGAGGGACTCAGGCATGATATCCGGATCAACAGGACTCGGGAGTAGAGTGGGGTGTCTCGTTTCAGCAGGTAGTAGGGATCGCTCGCCGGTTGGAGCGCATGTGGGACCGGAGCGAGAGGACAGATGAGATTAGGAGAGAGAGAACAGGGAAGTAAGGAGGCCACATAGGCCGGAGAGATCTACTGGTCCTTATTATGGATGCAAGGTACGTTCCAGTAGAGGTTTTGTGGGTCAGCCAGTTCAGTTTGCATTACCAGTTGTTCATGGGGTTTCAGGTACTCAGGGGTCTTAGAGTACTTGCATTGTTCAGGTTCCACATCCACGTCAGTAGGGAGGTTGTTTTGAGTGTGGAGATGTTAGCCACAGGGTGATAGATTGTTCCAGGATTCAGGCAGGTGTTATAGCAAGGTATTCAGGTGAGTTGAGGGCGCCCAAGAGGGGGAGGCACGACCCATTGATGTGTTTCATATAGTAAACTAGAGGTCGTTGTGCTAGATGTTATCACCCAGGGTATGTTTTGATGTGTTAAATAGGGGTACCATTTGTATTTCACTATAGTTCTGTTGGGCGAGACGAGTTTCCCTTGTTTTTTGCTTTATTGATAAGTGAGTTTCATGCTTTGCACTCTATTTGTTTTCATGCTTGCTCCTGTTGGGAGATTTTATGAGTGGTAACCATGTCTATCGTTGTTTATTCATCATTTAGAGTGGTGAGAATAGAAGTGAGTCCTTGTTGTTCATCATGGTGGGCTTACTGTGATTTTTCCTAAGTATTTTGTTTACGAGCTGTGATTTGATGCTCCATCGAGATGTGAGTTCAGTGAGCGTTATGATTTTATCAGCCGAGATGAGTTAGTTGGGAGTTTCAATTGGTATGATATATTTTCGGTATGTGATACAGAGTTGAGGGCGAGTTCCTCGTGATATTTGTGATTCGATATGTTTGGACCAGGCTGAGTACCGCGGTGGAAATTTTATCAGGATGGGATCCTTGTGATTTGTTCATATGCTTTGCTTATTCCTTGTTATGTTGCCTTTGTAAGTCAGTATTGATAGAGAGATGTGCATATGGGCTTGTTTGATGGTTCCTTTATATGCTTCTCTTTTCGTATTCAGTCATTTCGTTTTGTGCTTCTTTGGTTTTAGCTTGCGGAATGTGTGCCTGGTGGTGAATTACAAAAAACAAAAATGTGTGCCTGGTGGTGTTAGTTGTGGCTTGGTGATTCGGGTGTCTAAATCGTCGTGTTTATTACATCATTATCAATATTATGGGGTTTGGAAACAGAGTTTTTTCAGCTGTGAGGCAAATTGCCGATGCTGAGTTGATTTCGGGCAGCTATTGTCATCCAAAGTGTTATTTTGAGCATATGTGCGGTGTGCTATGTTGTATGGTCATACGTTGTGGGTGTAGTCATGAGTTGATGCAGCTGGTTGAGGCTGATGTCGGGTATGGATTTGGAATCGGGTCTTTTGGAAATGAGTAGAAGGTGAGAAATTGAGATACGAGGCTTATCGGTGGTGATAGGAAGGCTAAATTGCAGTTGTGATGGTGTCATCAGGCTTATGTAAGTTGGGGTGACGTGGGATCACCCGCGGGTGTGTGTTGGAAGTGTGCATTCAGATATTTGATGAGTTCGAGGCGAATCTTGGCACGTTCGAGGACGAACGTTTGTTTTAAGAGGGGGAGAATGTAACGACCCGACCGACCATTTTGAGAATTTAAGCTCCATTCGGTGGCGTAAGGTCTTGAACAGCTTCACATGGTGTATATCTACCTGCGGATGTGGTTGGATTCAGTTACTGGATAATCCGGAGTCGAATTGGAAGGAAAATTTCAGTTTTGCAAGCTTAAGTGATGGAAGTTGACTGGAGGTTTGACTTTTATGTAGACGGCCTCGAAATGAGTTTTGTTTAATGTCAACAGCTTCGTATGGTGATTTTGGGCTTAGGCGCGCGTCCAGAATTGGTTTTTGAGGTCTGTAGAGTAATTTGAGGAAATTTAGCGAAAGTTAGAAATTCGGCGATTTCGGTCGATAGGTGAAATTTTGATATCGGGTTCAGAACGGAATTCCGAGAGTGGTTGTAGGTCCGTCGTGTCATTTATGATTTGTCTGCAAAATTTCACGACATTCCGAGTTGAATTGATAGGTTTCGACGCGAGTTTTGATATTTGAAGTTTTGAAAATTTGTAAGTGATTTCCTGGTTTGATTCGTCGTTTTGGTGTTGTTTATGTAATTTGAAACCTCGAGCGAGTCTGTGTTAGGTTATATGACTTTCTTGTGCGATTAGACGGGGTCCCGGGAGCCTCGGGTGTGTTTCGGATAGGCTTCGGGTCAATTTTCTCCTATTTTTCATTGTTAATGTCTGGCAGCTGGTTTTTTCTTCTATGCGTTCGCACCCTCTCCTCCGCGTTCGCGAAGTGTAATATTGGAGGGGGGTAATATTCTTTCACTGCATTCGCGTGAACTAGAACGCGATCGCATAAGTATGGCTTCACCTCCTTCGCGTTCGCATTATAACCCTCGCGTTCGCGAAGGGTCTTTTCTGGGCAGCCCAAATTTTCCTTCTACGTGTTCGCACAAACCTTTCCGCGTTCGCATAAGCTTCTGCCATTTTCCTTCCGCGTTCGCGAGCTTGTTCTCAAGTTCGCATAGTTCAACTGGGAAGCTCATTTCCTTTCTTCTTCGCGAACGCATCCCTTTCTCACCGTTCGCGATGCACAAATGACTGGACAAAATATAAGTTTTCCAAAATCGAGGGTTTCACCATTTTTATCATATTTGGACTTCTAGAGCTAGGTTCTTGGCGATTCCTTGAGGGCTTTTCACATAAATCGAATGGGTAAGTGTTCTTCAACTAGAATTAAATATATTCCATGACTTATTCCTTGTTTTTATCATTTAATTTGTGTTTTGAGTTGAGGAAAATGTGGGTTTTGAAAGAAAATTTCTAAATTGAAAAATCATGATTTGAGGGGCCAAATGATATCGGAATTTGATAAATTTTGTATGGTTGAACTCGTATTGGAATGGGTAATGTAAAATTTGACGGGTTCCGAGATGCGGGCCCGGAGGTCGACTTTTGGGTCTTTTTTTTTTTTTTTTTGTAAAGATTGAGACTTTATTATCCGGAATAATTGCTTACAAGTTTTATGTGTATTTTGAAGTTGTTTTAGTTGATTTTGAGCCATCCGTAGGTCTTCTACCCGAGAAGTCCATTTTAAAGTACCGGGTTGTCGTCTTTGAGGTAAGTATCTTTCCTAACCTTGTGTGGGGGAACTACCCCTTAGGATTTAAGTCTTCTATGTTGATTGTAGTCCGTGTACGCGAGGTGTTGAGTGTGTACCCGGACTTGTTTGTATAGTTTGGCCTTTTAAGGATTTTCTAGGTCCTTATATTCCCCGTGTGTGAATTGTAATTGTTATATCTGAGTTCCTGGTTGCTAGTTCATTTCTTCTTGCTTAAATTAGAAATTTGCTTGCTTAGTTTTACCTTGCTGCTTATTTGACCTTAATTGACTTAACTAAAGGCTTTTCCTCTTCTACCATCATGCTATAATTCCTTTCACAAACTGCCTACTTAACTAGAATTAGTCTAACCTCGCCCTATAATTATTTAGCAGTGATTGGGATATTTAGACGTTGGTGTCAAGCATGCCCGTGAGTCGTAGATTGTGAATTATATGATTTTCTCTTAAGTTCTACTTAGGTTTAGTTTGATAAACATATATGTTGATGATGTTTCCTTGATGTTGCCTATTACTGGGCATTTGTTCAAGCTGAATTTATTCCGTGAAGCTAATTGTTTAGGCGAGATTGGTTATAGTTGTTTCCCTTGCCAGGATGATTTGGTTCTTATTGTTGACTTGAATATTGTGAATCGTTACTATATTTGTTTTGTTTCCCTCCTCGTTATATTATTTCATTTGTGCTTGGCAGTCCTTTCAATGGCTATTCGTATGAGTGAGTTTTACCGATCTTGTAAGTTAAATTCTTATTGAATTGCTCGTCGCACTTTGCATTTCTGTCTTTTGTTGCTTTTTCGCTTGTTGTGACAATGGACATTTTTTTTCCTTGGTACTCTGGTTGTTTTCTACATTGAGTGCATTGCATATTTAAATTGGGACTACAGACGTATTCCAGGAGCTTTTTCCCCCTATACTGCATTGCATATTTAAATTGGGACTACAGACGTATTCTGGGAGCTTTCCCCCTGTACTGCACTGCATATTTAAGTTGGGACTACATACGTATTTCAGGAGCTTTCCCCCTGTACTGCATTGCATATTTAAATTGGGACTACAGACGTATTCTGGGAGCTTTCCCCCTGTACTGCACTGCATATTTAAGTTGGGACTACATACGTATTTCAGGAGCTTTCCCCCTGTACTGCATTGCATATTTAAATTGGGACTACAGATGCATTCCGGGAGCTTTCCCCTGTACTGCAATGCATATTTAAATTGGGACTACGGACGTATTCCGGAAGCTTTCCCCCTGTACTGCATGACAAAATTCTGAGTTACGGACTGAGTTCTGGTAGATTATCTTGAGGAGATTATGAACGAAAGTTATAAAATTTAAAAGTATTGTTGAAAGAATTTATCTCGAAGAAAAATTATGTCCGAAGGACTTTTATTTCAAAGGTATATTTAAAAAGCACTTGTCTTGCAGAAAATGATATTTGAAAGGCAATTATTGGCGAAATATATTTGAAAATCATGTATTTTAAAGGAGCTATGTTCTTAAAGATTTCTCTTTCTAAATATATATATATATATATATATATATATATATATATATTCGGAGAAAGTATGTTCAAGGAAAATTGTTCTATTCTGAAATGATTATATCTTTAAAGCTTTCAATATAAACTGTTGTTTAAAAGTTTTCACCAATTTATTGGGTTTATTGGCTAAGGCCTAATGTGAACAAACTGACGCAGTGCTGAGTTACCAGTGTTTTTATTTTGTGGTGGTTTCCGATTTTGGCTTGTATTTCTGTCCATTCTTCTGTGTATTATCATGCTGTTCCGTTGATCAATTTTTCGGAATTCCTTCTGCATTATATTGTCACGTTGTTAATTATATCGTAAAATCTTTAGGTAGATGTTATGTTCGGTCATTTCTATATTGATGTCTATTTAATTTATTAGACTAGTGGTGTCTTGACTAGTCCTCGTCACTACTTCACAGAGGTTAGTCTTGATACTTACTGGGCACCGCTGTGGTGTGCTCATACTACACTTCTGCGCATTTTTGTGTGCAGATCCAGGTATTTATTGTTAGTAGTTGCGCGGATCATTGCTGAGGAGACTCAAGGCAACCTGTTGCTGCGTTCGCAGGGTTCAGAGCCACCTTCCTGTTTTTATTCAACTGTTCTTACTATTTCTAAACAGTTTTATTTAAGAGTTGTAAAAAAAATTCGTTGAGCTTATGACTTGTATTATCGATTTTGGGAAAGTGTAAAAAATATTCTGTCAAGATTTTTGTATCGAGACTGTTAGATTTCTTTTATTATTGTTGTTATATAGTAAATGTTAGGCTTACCTAGTCCCTAAGACTAGGTTCCATCACGATACCCAACGTAGGGAAATTTAGGTCGTGACAATTATGTATTTGTACTTGTTGGTATGGTTGGATGGGGTCCCGAGGGGCTCGGATGTGTTTTGGATCATTGGTTGAGAAACTAGTTAAGAATTTGGAGTTTGATCATAGTAAATATCGGGTCAAGATGACCTATTTTCGGTGTTTTGGGTACGCGAGCAGGTTCGTAGCGTATTTTACGATTTAAATGCATATATGGTTTGTGTCCGAGAGGTTCCGAATGAGTTATGGGTGCCAGATCCGAGAGGTTCCGAATGAGTTATGGGTGCCAGATGCATATATGGTTCGTAGCGTGTTTATATGGTACGCGAGCAGGTTCGTAGCTGATTTTTTTCTTCATTTTTCAGACTTCCTTTAAAACTTCAAAACATCATATCTCCCTCATTTTATTGATAAATTGGGTGATTCAAGAGCCTATCTTGGGTGTGATCTCAAACGGGTCATGTTGCGCTAATCAAACGTGAGTTTTAGGATCATCTAATTTCTCATTCGGGCTTGGACAATTGATGTATTTTTACTTGGAATTTTGTTATTTTTCTCACAAAGTTTTGGAGCTCTGTTTTTGGCGATTTTGGAGGCGATTTTCACTATTTGAAATGGGGCGAATAATTTTTACTCAAACTTGATTTTGCTTCATGATTTCAACCTTGATTTTAGTGTTTGATTAATGATTTGAATTAAGAAATTGGGGGATTTTGGTAAAAACTTTTCTAAAACACAAATTGATGACTTGAAGGTCCATTTGAGGTCAAAATTGGTGATTTTGGTATGGTTGGACTCGTATCGGAATGGGTGTTCGGAATTTTCCAGTTTTATCGGGTTCCCCTAGAGTGCTTGAACTTTCTTTGACAATGGATTTTGAAGCTTTACTTGCCGAGCACCCGGTTGAGCTGATGAAGACCTTTTTCTTCTTTGAAGAGGGAAGCCTTCACCATTAGCCCCTTATTCATCATCAGTGACCATTGTGATCGGTTCAATTGATTATCTTCTCGATCTCTTCTCCTGAGCCCCAGTAGAGAAAGTATGCTTCCTCTTTGGTTTCTTACTTTTAGAATGGGGACTCTGAGAGGTGACACCCTCGTCGGAGGCTTGAGCAGATCCACGAGCCGCGCTTCGGTTAAGGGCATTCTGCACTACCCGCTCGGCCTCCTCAGGGTCATCGGGAGATTCGATGTTGGTGCATACAACAGAACCCCTCGGAAGTCCTATTAGAGAAAAAAGACAGTTAGTATTGTTCATAAGTTGTTTTACACAAATAAGATTGAAAGGAAGAAGAATTTTTCTTACCATGGTTCTTGGATCTCCACCCATATTTGGGAGCCATTTCTTTCCATCGTCAGGTTTTCGGAGTAGTGATACTTAGAATTTCTTGAACCCATTGGCTAGTCCTTGGACCTGTGGTGGTTCCCAACGAGTAGCTGAAGAGAGGGGGAAAAGGGTAGTCAGCAAAGAAAGAAGTTTTCATTTTTATGTAGGAAGAAAACGGAGACCCGAAGACTTACGGAAAAAATTCCATGATTCTGGGAAAGTCGGTGTTGTGGTCGGGATGATGTCCCTGGTAGAAATGACAATGAACAGTTCCATCTACCCACGGAAGTTGTCGTCATCAACACTGGTGAGGAGTGTGTGATGACCATGCTTATTGAGGTTTAGCACACCTCCACGGAAACTTTTGGGGGAGTAGAGGTTCATCAAGTGCATAAGATTTAGGGTTCTCGTGGTCTTAGAGCACAAGTGACGGAGACAAGCCAATGTACTCTATATAGATGGACCTACTTGTGTCAAGCAGACCTGGTACCGGTTGCAGAACTCCAAAATTATTGGGTCAAGTCCAAACCCTAAGGTGAAGGGGCCCAAAATGAAGTGGTATGCATAGACATACATGAACCCCGCCTTGGAGTTGGTAACTCGTTCTACCCCATCTGGGGTGAAGATTTTGATATTGTTGCAGTTACAATCCTCCTTAATGACAGGGATGCTAGAAGGACGAATGGAGGAAGGGTACCTACGAATAGGCTAAAACCTGCCAGTTTTGAAATTTGCAGGTGCTTTTTTATCCTGGAGATCAGATGTGGTGCTAAGATGGAGTGGTATGATGGTGTTTACAGCTGGAGGTTCAGACTCGACGTCAACCTCTTTGGATCTGTTCTTCTTTGGACCTCCACCGAAGAAAAGACCAGTGTTTCCAGAGATAGCAGTGTAAGAAGATGTGGTGGTAATAGATATGTAGAGAAGTTCTTACTGAGAAAGTTGAGTGTTGCAGAAAAGTTCTAA
The DNA here is from genome assembly GCA_005239495.1 of Nicotiana undulata. Taxonomy (NCBI): domain Eukaryota; kingdom Viridiplantae; phylum Streptophyta; class Magnoliopsida; order Solanales; family Solanaceae; genus Nicotiana; species Nicotiana undulata. Next base: position 55,676 of record MDKH01019204.1, on the reverse strand, counting down.
GTAAATTCAGAGAAGATGAAAGAGTTGTGAAAATAGTGAAAGTAAAAAGTAAATATGATGAGTAGTGGAGAAGTTATAGATGGCAAAAATTGTGGTCATGATTATCTCGAAAACCGGCGAAAATACATATTAAATCACGGAACAACACGTGTTCGGGTTATTAAATGCGACAAAAAGTGCGTTCTTTAAAATGTCAGAGACCGTTCAGGATCTTTCCCGCCAAAAAAGGAACTCTTACCTACCTCCCGGTAACACTAAGTTATGTCATTGGAAAATAGGGGGACCATCTGTATGGGGTAGAACTGGTTGGTGACAGCTGGGCGACTGACGGAGTGACATGTGGCACTAAAGACAGGTGGGATATGAGTCAGCAAATAGCTGTCACCGAATGCAAGCGAGCAATCGGTGTCGAACAAGTTGCGAAGACAGAGCAGCCGGTAACAAGGGTTCACAACACTGTCACCGGGTAAAATTCATTGAACAACCATTACAGAGAATATCTACATTTAAAGCCAACCGGTATGCACCCATCAATGACGATTTTACTCTCAATCAGGAGGAGCTTGATTTGAGGATCTTGTCCCCTAAATAGGGCTATAAATAGAAGGATTAACGACCATTGAATGGACAAGAAATATTCTATACAAGAAAAGCCATAATCTATTTCCTTATTACGCTCAACTTGAACACTTGAACATTGCATTCATTTTTGTTATCGAAAAGACTAAGTTCTTAGTCATGCTTGCTATCTTCATTAATTTCATTTGTCAGTCTTACTTTCGTTCTTATTTATTTATTATTTTTGGGTCAAATCTATTCGCTTGTCTGCATACCACGCTATAATTCAACTATACCGTTTTACAGGTAAACAAATAGTTATGCATAAATTATGATGTATGAATTGCTTATGCGAGGATTAATAATAACAAGACTGTTATACACTATTACTTAATTCAAATGGGCATTTTTAAAATTAAATAATTTAACCTCCACATTATTAATTTTTGTTTTCTTATTTCATATCTATCATGCATAAAATAATACATAGTATTTTTGCATAACTTAATACGGGTATAATTATATCGCTAACCAAACTTTAAATCATCATCTATGCACCGATTATTTTTGCTTATGCGGCTACCCAACCACTATATTATTTTATGCATGAACTAATTGTTCCAATACAATCAACTGAACGAACTTTTAAAGCTAAATTATTTGATTCATATAAACATGCACATATAGAATAGAAGACCTCATATATACTAAATCTAAAGGACAATGATGTGTGCTCGGTATACTAAGTTTTCTTTTCTTTTCCATTTTTTGGTTTAATTTGTCAAAGTTTTTTTGGACTAATTCTTATAAACTGCACAATAAAGAGAAATATGTGGAAAGAGAAGGGAAAGAAACTATAATAAAGAAGTTTTTATTGCTTTAAATAAAGAAGATACTAATACGTAGCTTTTGGGATGAGAAGTTTGATTTATTAATTAAATAATAAATAATGTAATCATGACAAGTAATAATTGTTTACCTCCAAAATACGAGTAACAATTAAATTTGATTTGTGATTTTAAAGATATGTGATATAGTCCAATACTAATTAATAAACAAGTAATATAGAGTATAAATGAATAAAATCAATGAACCAAACCAGTGTTGCTTGGGTGATGTGGACCTCGAGCTCGATGACCTCGAGGTGGGTTAAGAGTGATAAAGCAAAAACAGTAAACTAAGAGCAATAAAGCTTAGAGAATGATTCTGAAGGACCAGGAACGAAAAATTAAAATAGTATATTCTTTGCCAATGATTAGATGATGTATACAAATGATTGAGGCCCCCTTTATATAGGAGGAGAAACCTAAATAAGGTATATTTCTATTTACAGTAAAGAATCCTATTGGCCCAGCTGTATAACCGCCTAGTACGGATCTGTACTAATTCGTACAAATCTATCCCGAAATTTGTGCCATGATCATTGGGGACGTGGCGAGATTCTTTTCCTTTCCGTAACAAACTCGTAACGGCAGTATTTAGCGCCGGCCGTATCTTGCTACGATGCTCATCGAGCACCCAGGTCCTGGAGCCTCATATTTTGCCTTCGAGCCCGGGCTCGACCTCTTCTGAACTTCTACCCTTGAGGCAACATCTCGAACCTACGAAATCGGGCTTCTTTATTTCGACCGTATACAGATAGTCCCCGAATTTCTTAGAATGAAATGATAAGAAACAATTTGAATTTTTGAATTTCCGAAGTCCCCGATAGTGACATCATTCTCATGACGCAAGTGTTGAAACGACCAAAGCGTCCCATCGATTCTCTTCCCCAAATCATTTAATGCATGTCAGAGCTGGTCGGCCATCATCGTCAATGAACAATCGCCGGCTTTCTCTATATATATTCGTTTATTCATCTCATTTAGAACTTTCGCCTTTACTTGCAACGACTCTTTTCCTCTCTAACTCCCCTTTCGCCAACAACTCCTACGCCGCCTCAACTTTAAAAACCTCCACGACTTACTTGTTTCTTCCTTCTTCTTCCAAAAATCAATGGCAAAAACTTCCAAGTCTGGTCCTCAGAAAGAAGGAAACTCCTCTCGTCCGGCCGGTGGCAAACCGCCGGCGCTCCTTGATATTGTACCGCGTAGTTGTTCCTTGAAAAAGGACTTTACGGTCGAGAATCCTCCCGATGTCCCTGGCCGTCGTGAGCATGCTTCAGGATATAAACTCAATTGCGAGAAAACACCTCGAGGCTGTGAGAAGAGATTGCGGCTAGGAAGAGAAAGTCGTTTTACAAATCCCTTCTCATGAAGAAGACATCAACACTTACGTAGAGGGCTTCTTAAGTGTATACACTTACCCCTTTACGTTGGATCCCCTCAACCCAATCGTGCTCGAGTTCTGCAAAAGGTATCAAGTTACCTTGGGCCATATTTATTCGTCTTTTTGGCGGATAATGATAATGATGATATTCTTTGTTGATAAGGCCGGGCTCGAGTTTACCCTCAGCCATCTCATTCGCTTGTATCGACCTCAGCTATTTCGTGGTTTGATCAAACTTCAATGTCGATCGATGAAGTCCTTCTTTTCCAGCAACAACGAAGACAAGGATCGAGGCTGTATGATCCGGTTCATCCGGGTGAGGACCATCGACGTCATCCCCGAGGAGCACATGTCGTTCCCCGAGAAATGGAACATCGCGCATGAGTGGAATCCTTAGTGTTTTCCATAATTTTTGCTAAGCTTCGTGTAATACTCTTTTCCTTTTTTCGCAGTGGTCTCGTGGATGCCCAATGCGGCCCTCGACCTCGAGGACTGGGTTAAAAAATTATCCGCTACTTCATCGTATGGAAAACACAAGTGGAGGGACTTGTCGAAGGGCATGTGGGAAGCAAAACACCATGGTTCGTGTTTCAATATTTCCTTTCTTATTAATAATGTTCTTCTTTCTGTAACTTAACTTCATTGTTGCAGGCATTGGAGATTTTTTCGAGATGAGCCCCCTCCCCGCCCCCCTCCGGGATGAACACCGAGCCTCCGATCTCGAAGCCGAAAAAGGACAACAAAAGGAAGAGGAACTCAATATCAAAAGATCCTCAAGGCAAGGCGGGGCCCGTTCGGAGGCATAGGAAGAATGTTACCATCAGTATGGATGTAGACTCAGTCCACCAATTTATAGGTGACGAGGAAGATGAGTGTGAGGATTCAACGTTGGTGGCTCGGTCCAAAAAGTCAGTCGAGGCCGCCAAACCCTCCAAACCCGAGATTCTTTGTTGCGGTAAGGAAGCCCCGAAGAAAGAGCAAGGCAAATCCTCCGAGTCGCCCGAGGTTACAATTATTTTACAGCCTTTGACAAGTACCACCAAGAAAGCAAGTTCTGGGATCCCGTGGCCGAACAGGATGCCTCGATCGACCTGACCGAGGCCTTGACAATGGGCCATCCCCCTTCCTTACCGGCCTACTCCGAGGAGGGCATAAGAGATACTCAGGCCCTGAAAACGCCTGAGTTAAGAGAAGCTCCTAGTAAAGATGTCCCCTTCCAGGGTTGCTTTGCCGGGGTCGATGAAGTTGACCTAGTGGATGCAAACTCAACCTTCGAAGAGGCCCAACACCTTTTCTCGAGTGTAAGTTCCAGCAGTGTTGTAGTTTCTTTAATGTCATATTTTCTTATTTTGCTTAACTTATCAGTCCTCTCTTCTCTGTAGGCCTTCAATAAATTTAAGACCGAGCTGAGTCATTGTAAATTCGAGTTGCACAAAGCTTTGAACGAAGAAAAAACGCTTAGGCTTCTATGCGACAAAAAGGAGGAAGAGCTGAAGCATCTTCGGTCAAAGTTGACCAAGGCTCGTGAATACGAGATGAGCTGGAGAAGCAGGTAACCTTTTTTCTGAAAGAATACGGGCTTCCTCTCCCGTCTTCGGAGGCTAACACTTCAATGCCTCAGCTACAACAAAAGGTGGAGATGCTGGAGCGCCTTCGTGGTAAGGTCGATCAAGTCAACTCCGAGTGTAATAAATGGAAAGAAAAGATGGACACCCTGGTTGCGGCGAAAGAAGATGCACTGGCGAAAGTATCAGGCCTCGAGATCCAACTTCGGAATACCCAAGAGAGCAGTTTGTTCCAGATCGGCAAAATAGTTGAGCTCGAGGATGGTCTCGCAAAGGCCGAGACCGAAGTTGTGGAAGCTCGGGCCGAAGCCAAGAATATACAAATCAAAGCTGATAGAACGGTCGCCATATACTTGAAGGATGATGAAGATGCTCAGATGGAGTTGATAAGAGCTGTTGGTCGGGAGAAACGAAGTAATGACGTCTGGTGCCGATCTCGGAGGGAGACTCTCGAAGAGGTCCACGCCAAGGGCTTCAATCTCTCCGAAGAGATAAAACAAGATAAGGTAGATGAAGCTGATGCCAAATTTGTCCTTACCTCCGACGATGATGATGACGTCGAAGATGGCCAGGGTGGTTCCGGAGATGAAGAGGAGATTGGAGAAGAGGCTACTCCCGGGGAAGATGTTTTTCCCGAGGGAGATACATGTCCGGGGGGATGCCCCCCTGGTGTAGATAAAAAAAATTATATCTTTTTGTTATCTTCTTCTTATTTTGGTGAACTCCTCTGTAGCACCTTTTGTATATACGAAAAAGAACAGAGTTCCTTTGATTGTTTTCTTAGCCTTCAATTTTCTTCAAAGTTTGCTCGATTTTTGATGCTATAACTTTTGATAATTGAATGAGCATCGGCTCAAATTCGGGGTAAGGTAAACTCTTAGATTTACTAACTAAATACCTCTTAGGGTATTATCCTCGGGTTAAGCTTTAAGTCGGTTTGACGCTAGCTCGAGGTGATGGGACTTTTGAGTCCGAGCTAAGTGAGAGTAAGGCCTCGAGCTTCGTGTGCTTCGGCCTTTATGCTCTTAAATATTGGCCCTTAGGCTCTTTTAGGTTGGGTCAATTTGGCCTTTACAGTGGCTATAATTTTTCCCTCTTTACGGATAAAAGACTTAGTAAAATTTTAGTATGCCTTAGCATATGTTTTTTGTACTCGTACTCGTTGGATTCTTCGAAGGTTTGATCAATTGGAACCTCATTTGTAATTCGTTGTGTAACAATAATTGAATACCTCTTGAGGTTTTTTCGAAGGCTGATATTATCGAAGCCTCTAAATTATTCGAGGGATTGTTTTATCGAAGCTCTTTATCATTTGATTTTGCCGAGGGTAGCTTGATTTAACCGGTTTTTTGAAGTATTTGAAGGCCTTTAGTTTTATGGCGGAAGTCGGACATCTTCGAGCCGCATTATTTTGGCCGTGGCCTTTTCATATGAGCGTAGTCTTTTATATGGTCGTAGCCTTTTATATGGTTGTAGCCTTTAGTCCCCGAGTATGATGGCCTTGGTCTTTATATCGAGGGGGTGCCTCTTAGAGTTCTTATGAGCTTGAGTATGCCTCTTTGAGGTCTTATAAGCTCGAGTATACCTCTTTGAGGTCTTATAGGTTCGAGTTTTCGATGATTCGATGTGTTGACTTTCGATGACAGTCCCCGAGTATTCGGGGTGCGTTTGTGTTTTGGCCCTTGAGCCGTTTCTCGTAGAATTATAATCATGAAACTTGTATAATAGTAGACTTCTTTGAAACACAAAGTGTTTTGATATAGCAAAAATGCTTCTTTGAATAATTGATACATGCGTACATGTTTTGCCGTCGGGGGCTCGATTATTCTACATGGACACGGTTCGTTTGACCGTTTGGCCCATTACAAAGTTCTCTTATCGAGGCCCACTTTGGCGTGAATTGTTTTCTTCGAAAGTACAATCTCCGAGGGTGATGCCCCCCAGTATTCGATGTTGATTGAAAAGAATCCTTGAATACTTATTGAATTTCCCTTAGGTAGCATATAAGTGTTGCCTCGTTAAAAACCTTGCCGGAAAACCCCATTTGGGATAAAACCCGATCTAAGGTAAAAAGAGTGCAACGCATGCTTTAAAACCTAAGGTCTTCGAGTTGAAGGGTGCTTCAATGTTTCCAATCGAACACTTGCAAGGAGTTAGGCTTAAATATAAATGAAAAAGGGGAGAAGGTCATACCTTAGCAATAATATCGTTTGAGCAGTGATATGTTCCAATTGTTTGGTAGTTGCTCGCCTTCCATTGTGCTAAGTTTGTAGGATCCTTTCCCTATGACTCCGAGGACTCGGTACGGCCCTTTCCAATTGGGGACTAGCTTTCCTTCGTTTGGGTCTCGAGTATTGAGGGTGACCTTCCGTAGGACTAAGTCCCCGACTCCGAAATGGAGAAGGTTTGCCCATCTATTGTAATACCTCTCGATCCTTTGCTTTTGTGCTTCCATTCGAACTAGTGCGGCTTCATATTTTTCATCTAGTAGATCGAGGCTAGTGTTCATAGCCTCGTTGTTCGAATCCTCGGCAACATGCTAAAACCTGACGCTAGGTTCCCCGACCTCGACTGGAATAAACGCTTCGGACCCATATACCAGAGAAAACGGGGTTTCCCCCGTGCTCGACTTCGACGTTGTTCGATATGCCCTAAACACCTCGAGCAGTACTTCTATCCATTTCCCATTTGCATCATCCAACCTCTTCTTCAAGTTTTGGATAATGGTTTTGTTTGTGGACTCAGCCTGGCCATTTATACTTGGGTGGTAGGGTGTTTATAGAATCCTTTTGATTTTATGTTCCTCAAGGAATTTTGTCACTTTGTTGTCGATGAATTTCTTCCCATTGTCGCATACTATTTCGGCGGGTATCCCGAACCGACACACGATGTGGTCCCATATGAAGTCAATGACTTCTTTTTCTCTTATTTTCTCGAAGGCCTGCGCTTCTACCCATTTTGAAAAGTAGTCAGTCATAAACAAAATATATTTAGCTTTACATGGCGCCGTTGGTAAGGGGCCGACGATGTTCATCCCCCATTTCATGAATGGCCACGAGGATAGGAACGAATGGCGTTGTTCACCGGTTGATGGATCATCGGTGCAAACCTTTGGCATTTATCATGCCTTCGAAAAAACTCCTTAGTATCCTTTTCCATGGCATCCCAGTAATATCATGCTCTGATCACCTTGCAAACCAAAGAGCCGGTCACTAGAGTGGTTTCCACAAGTGCCTTCGTGGATTTCTCGTAGTACATAGTCGGTGTATCCTGGTCCCAATCACACTGCCAGTGGTCCGTCGAAGGTTCTTCTGTATAATGTTCCATTTTCATCGATCGAGAATCGAGCTGCTTTGGTCGTAAGGCTCTCGATTCTTTTGGGTCCGAGGGGAGCTTTCCGTGCTTCAAGTATTCGACATACTTATTCCTCCAATCCCACGTCAAAATTGTTGAATTAATTTCCGCATGGCCTTCTTCAACCACCGGCCTCGACAATTGGACGACAGTCCCCAGGGAAATATCATTTTCTTCAATCGACGACCCCAAATTTGCAAGTGCATCGGCCTCGCTATTCTGTTCCCGAGGTACATGGTCCAGTGTCCATTCCTTGAAACGATGCAATGTCACTTGAAGTTTGTCTAAGTACCTTTGCATTCTATCTTCTCGAACCTCGAAACTCCCGTTAACTTGGTTTACTGCCAGAAGAGAGTCACACTTGGCCTCAATGACCTCTGCTCCCAGGCCCTTGGCTAGTTCAAGACCTGCAATCATGGCCTCATACTCGGCCTCATTGTTAGTCAATTTAGAAGTTTTGATAGATTGTCTAATGGTACTGCCCGTAGGCGACTTTATAACAATATTGAGCCCAGACCCTTTCACGTTCGAGGCACCGTCTGTGAAGAGGGTCCCTATACCCTCGAAGATGTACCCGTTTTCAGCAAGAGTTCCTTTTCTACTTCGGGTATGAGGGCAGGTGTAAAATCAGCCACGAAGTCTGCCACAATTCGAGACTTGATAGTAGTTCGGGGTTAATATTCGATATCATACCCCCCAAGTTCGATGGCCCATTTGTCCAATCGGCCCGATAATTCGGGCTTATGCAAGATATTTCGAAGTGGGTATGTAGTTAATACACATATAGGGTGACATTGAAAATATGGTTTTAATTTCCTAAAAGTGCTTATTAATGTAAGTGCTAACTTTTCTAAATGTGGATACCTGGTTTTAGCATCTCCTAGGGTCCGACTTACATAATAAAAAGGGAATTGTGTACCTTGTTCTTCTCGAACCAGCACGCCACTTACCGCTACCTCGGATACGGCTAAATACAAGAGTTTTTCATCCTCCTTCGGAGTGTGAATCAAGGGAGGGCGCGAGAGGTACCGTTTTAACTCTTCCAAGGCTCATTGGCCTCCGGATTCCACGCGAAATTGTTCTTCTTCTTGAGTAGGGAAAAGAAATGTTGACTTCGATCCGATGATCTCGAGATAAATCGGTCTAGGGAAACTATCCGTTCGGTTAGCCGTTGTACGACTTTCACATTATTTACGACGGTGATTTCCTCGATGGCTTTGATTTTGTCGGGGTTGATCTTGATCCCCCTGTTCGACACCATGAAACCTAAGAACTTGCCCGAGCCAACTCCAAAAGCACATTTCTCGGGGTTGCATTTCATGTTGTACTTTCTTAAGATGCCGAACGTTGCCTGCAAATTAGTCAAATGGTCATCTGCGCACAGGGACTTAACTAGCATTTCATTAACATAAACTTCCATAGATTTGCCTATTTGATGCTCGAACATTTTATTAACTGGGTGTTGGTATGTAGCCCCCGCATTTTTTAGCCCGAAGTGCATTGCATTATAACAATATGTACCATACTTTGTGATAAACCAAGTCTTTTCCTGGTCCTCCTGGTTCATTCAAATTTGATTGTACCTGGAGTGGTCGGCCGTAGCGTCGATCAAACGATCGATGTTGGGCAATGGGAAAGAGTCTTTAGGGCATGCCTTGTTCAAATCTTTGTAGTCTACACACATTCTAAGTTTGTTTCCTTTTTCAGGGACTACTACTACATTAGCTAGCCACTCGGGATATTTTACTTCCCTAATGGACCATATCTTAAGAAGTTTGGTTACCTCGTCTTTGATGAATGCGTGCTTTATCTCGGACTGAGGCCTTCTCTTTTGTTTCACCGGTTTAAATCTGGGATCAATACTTAGTCGATGGGTGGTTATCTCCGGTGGGATCCCTGTCATATCCAAATGGGACCAAGAAAAGCGATCAATGTTATCGATAAGGAATTGAATGAGTTGTTTCCTGAGTTTGGAGGTTAGCCCTGTTCCCTGGTATATCGTTCATTCCGGAATATACTCGATCAATATCACATGCTCAAGTTCCTCGATCGTGGACTTTGTAGCGTTTGACTCCTCGGGGGAGACGAAAGCTTGAGGAATTAGGAAATCTTCTTCTTCGTCCCCGATCACCTGTTCCTCGATTACATGTTCCTCGAGCTCAATCGATGATATAGGTTGTGATTGCTATTTGGATACCTGTTTGTCTTTGACGCTCGACTTTTCTGATGTAAGTGGTGTCGATACTGGTGCCAAGTCATGGACTGAAAACATCTCCTTAGTTGCATGTATCTCCCCATATACCATTTTCGCGCCATCTTTTGTTGGGAACCTCATCATTTAATGAAGGGTTGATGGCAATGCCCTTATGTTGTGGATGCACGGCCTTCCAAGCAAAGCATTATACCTCATGTCACCTTCGATGACATGGAACTTTGTGTCTTGTATGGTTCCGGCCACGTTCACTGGGAGGATGATTTCCCCCTTTGTTGTTTCACTTGCCATGTTGAAGCCATTCAAGACTCGAGATGCTGGTATGATTTGGTCAAGCATCCCGAGCTGCTCCACGACCCTCGATCTAATTATATTTGCTGAGCTACCTGGATCCACAAGAACATGTTTAACTTGAACTTTATTTAAAAGACTAGAAATTACCAGTGCATCGGTGTGAGGCTGAGATAAGCCCTCGGTGTCTTCCTCATTGAATATGAGGGTGTCCTCGGGCATGTAGTTCCGAGTCCGCTTATCCCTTGTGATTGATACTTTTCTGTATTTGAATATGGGTCTCTATGGGACGTCGACCCCGTCGATGATCATGTGAATGACATGTTGGGGCTCCTCTGGTTCGTTCTTCCTGTTTGCTTCTCTTTCTCTAAAGTGGTTCTTGGCCCTGTCGTTGAGAAATTCTCGAAGATGCCTCTTATTGAACAATCAGGCTACCTCCTCTCTCAGTTGCCTGCAATCCTCGGTCATGTGCCCATGTGTATTGTGAGACTTTCACATCAAGTTGGGATTCCTCTGAGAAGGATCAGTTTGTATGGGTTTAGGCCATCTGGTATATCTGATTTTCCCAATAGCCGAGACGATACCCGAGGCATCGACACTAAAGTTATATTCTTATAATCGAGGTGCTTTTGCCGGTCCTGAGTGCCTGTCGAACCCGGTCTTACTCATAAGTCCCCTAGAATTTTGACCTCGATCTACTCTTCGATCGTTCCGAGGTACGCTACGCCTCGAGTTGTTCCTTCGATATTCGATGTACAACTGATACCTTTCCTTATTTGGTCTCGGTTCCCTGTCTACTTCTCTTGAATCTTTTGTTGCTAACCTGTTTGGATAAACCGAGCCTGAAGGGGGCTCCCAACTGGTCATCTTCAACTCTAATCTTCGACTGGTATCTATTATGCACATCCGCCCAAGTTACGGCGGGGTACTCAATCAAGTTTTGTTTTAACTACATCGATATTATTGAGCTCCGCTCATTTAACCCCTGAGTGAAAGCTTGTACAACCCAGTCATCGAAGACTGGTGGAAACTCCATTCATTCCAACTGGAACCAGGATACAAATCCCTTATCATCTCGTTGTCCCTTTGCTTGATTTTGAATACTTCAGACTTCCTTGTTGCAACCTTTATAGCACCAGCATGTGCCTTTACAAACGAATCTGCCAGCCTGGCAAACGAATCGATAGAGTTCAGGGGCAGGTTATGGTACCAAATCATGGCCCTTTTGGACAAAGTTTCCCCAAATTTCTTTAGTAGAACAGACTCGATCTCGTCGTCCTCCAAATCATTTCCCTTTATACCACAAGTATATGTGGTGATGTGCTCGTTGGGATCGGTAGTCCCGTTGTATTTGGGTATGTCCGACATGAGAAACTTCTTCGGAATAGGCTTTGGGGCCGCACTCGGGGGGAAAGGTTTTTGCAAAAACTTTTTAAAATCCAGTCCTTTCAAAACCGGAGGTGATCCCGGTATCTGGTCGACCCTCGAGTTATACGTTTCTACCTTTTTCTCGTTGTCCTGGATCCTTTTCTCCCCTGACTCAATCCTCTTTGTGAGTTCTTCGAGCATTCTCATGATTGTGGGGTCAGATCCTAATCCATTATTTCTCGATCTCTCCGGGACTGGTTCAGCATGATGACTGGCTTCTGGCCCTACTACGCTCGGAGTCTTTTGCTGACTCTGCAACTGAGCGATATCAATCTGTTGCGCTTGTAACATTTCGAAAATCACTTGGAGGCTGACTTCCCCATCTCCTCGACCCTGTGTTCTTTGGCCACCGGGTTGAACATCTTCGCGCATGCTTCCTCCGACGTCAGTGCCCAAGTTAGCGTTTATAGAAATGTGTGAACCAACATCGACAGGGTTAGGAACAGATGCTACCCCAGGGTTGAGCGGTGGCACACCGGCCCCTGAAGCTGTTGCATTTTCATTTTCCCCGTGGAATCTGACGCCGTCATTACCATTCATTGGTGTGTTTGCTGAGTTCGACATATTTTAGCCTGAAATCAAAGAATCTTGGACAAGAAAAAGTGTGAAGAATAACGTGCGTTATCAGAAAATTAGCACTGAAATAATCACTATTATCTTTAGCCCCACGGTGGACGCCAAACTTTTTACCTCAAAAGTACGAGTAACAATTAAATTTGATTTGTGGTTTTAAAGATGTGTGATATAGTCCAATACTAATTAATAAATAAGTAATATAGAGTATAAATGAATAAAATCAATGAACCAAACTAGTGTTGCTTGGGCGATGTGGACCTCGAGGTGGGTTAAGAGTGATAAAGCAAAAACAGTAAAGTAAGAGCAATAAAGCTTAGAGAATGATTCTGAAGGACAATGAACGAAAAAGTAAGATAGTATATTCTTTGCCAATGATTAGATGATGTATACAAATGATTGGGGTCCCCTTTATATAGGAGGGGAAACCCTAAATAAGGTACATTTCTATTTAAAGTAAAGAATCCTATTGGCCCAGTTGTATAACCGCCTAGTACGGATCTGTACTAATTCATACAAATCTATCCCGGAATTTTCGCCATGATCTTTGGGGACGTGGCGAGATTCTTGTCCTTTCCGTAACAAACTCGTAACGGCACTATTTGGCGTCGGTCGTATCTTGCTACGATGCTCATCGAGCACCCAGGTCCTGGAGCCTCATATTTCGCCTTCGAGCCCGGGCTCGACCTCTTCTGAACTTCTACCCTTGAGGCAACATCTCGAGCCTACGAAATCGGACTTCTTGATTTTGACCATATACAATAATAAATAAAAAAGAGGGGAAAAAAATCGAAGGATGAGATTTATTTAAATTTGAGATGAAAAAATGTCTTTCCAATTATGATGAGAAAAGTCATATAATACACATAACTGAAATCTTAATAAAATCAAAACCAAAGTTTTTGAACAATGAAAAAATTTCAAGAAACGAGTAAATAAAAAAACTAAAAAAATTATTATAAAAATAGAGAGATAAGAGATGAGAAAATTCATACAATGGATTATATAACATAACTAAAATCATAATAGATAAAGTCAACAAAGAAAATTTTGAACAATGAAAGAAATGGCAAGCCGCGGGAGATATTAGTAAAGCTAACTAAGTTGGCTGAATTTTCGTTGGACGAAGAAAATTAACTTTTTGAGGTTAATTGTTCTTCTTCTCTAGCAACAATTTTATAGAGACCAGTCGATAAAATTCTTTTCTTTCTTTTTTTGATTGAATTCTTTTGAATACGATCGCTAAATTAATATGCAATATACATCAATTTTATTAATTCTCTCCGCTCTTTTTTATGTTGAACAATCCGCGTACTAGTATATACTAAATCTAAAGGACATTGATGCGTGCTCAGTATACTGAGTTGTTTTTTCCTTTTCCATTTTTGGTGTTTAGTTTGTCAAAGTATTTTTTGACAAATTCTTATAAAGTGCATAATAAAGAGAAATATGTGGGAAGAGAAGGGAAAGAAACTATGATAAAGAAGATACTAATACTTAGCTTTTGGGTTGAGAAGTTTGAATTTTTAGTAAACTCTATTCATATATAAAAGTGATGGACTAAAATATTTTCTAAATCAATATTGACAAGATAAACAGGTTTGACTTGACAGTAGCCATTCATTAGTATCAACTAAAAGAAGCTTTTGACTTGACAGTAGCTCGTCGAGTCTTTTTTTCGGTTTTCATTTGGACCGGCTAAAATCGAATTCGTTTAGAAAAGTTTTATACGAAAAGTTAAAGTATTTCCTAATAAAAATAACTTTATACTTGGGACTTGAGCTCGAAACCTCAAACGTTGTTATTCCTAACAACTCTGTTAAGGTCAACTCCTCAAATAATCTGTGCTTCCCTTTTTAGAAGGATTTGTTGGTTCTTGTTTAAGAGAATTATACACAATCTTAAATTGTAAAAGCTACTACTATTATTTTCCTCATAATAGAAGTGAGTCCTAAAAGAGGAATATGCATGCTCTTATAGAAAATTGCATGCACATGTCACATGAATCGCAGATTAACCGATCGGTTAAAGCCGCAAACATAGATAATATATAGTATTCCAAAATTATGACAGTATTGAATACCAGAGGGAATTAACAGTGTTTCCGGTTTTATCACTAATACAAAAATTTAAACCTTGGTTTAAATGGTCCATCAGTTGCAAGAGAAATAAAAAGATGACTATTTACTAAACAGCTGGTATTAAAAAGGACAACCAGCGAAAATTTCACCCCTTTCTGTCATTGTAATAGATTTTTTTTGTTTCCTAAAAGAAAAAAGGGCAGCCGGTGCACTAAGCTCCCGCTATGCGCGGAGTTCGGAAAAAGACCGGACCACAAGGGTCTATCGTATGTAGTCTTACTCTGTATATCTGCAAGAGGTTATTTCCACGACTCGAATTTTACCAGTTACGCCAAAGCTACCCTTCAAAAGAAGTTACATCTTTTTTAAAACAAAGAATCCTTTTACTATAATAATATCCCAAAAAGAAAACAAAAGTAGAAACTTCGTGGAAATTGCTAGCTCCAAATCATTACTTATATAATGTATATTCAAGCTCACCGTACTCACTCAAGACAGTTATCAATATAACAGTATACTCAAAAAACTTCATACTTATCTCTCTGAGTTACGCTATATCATTACATATTTAAAAGCAATGTCTTCATCAGCAGCACCAGCAGCAGAAACATGGCTCTTAGAAAATGGAAACATTAAACCGTTAAGCAAAGAAATGAGGCACGGACATGGGCGTAGCCGTACAGCTCACAACGTGTCCTCAACATCTCTGAGAAAAAAATCCGATCTTACCCTTGTTCGGAAAGTACCTTGCAGCATTCTTAGAGATGTTCTTGCTAATCTTCAAGAGGTCATTTTGGGAACTAAACTTTTTGTCCTCTTCATTGCTATCCCTTTCGCCATTCTTGCTCATTACCAAAACTTTGGAAGAGTAAGTCATCTTTTAATTATGTTGATCATTTTTTCTAATGCCTAATTACAATTTAAAGCAATAATATATTTTAAGCTGCTTATAGCTAGCTAGCTGCCAAAGTGAAATACTATTAAATGTTCATTTTGGACAGCCGTTGAATGATATGGATCTGAAACCTAGTCTTTTATTTCATTGTACTGACATTCTTCTTATTATTATTTTTCTTAAACAAATAAGTCATGGGTTTTTGGATTGAGTTTACTTGGACTCACACCACTGGCTGAACGGATCAGCTTTTTGACAGAGTAAGGAGATTGATTCCCTATTTTATAATCAAAAATTTATTTATTTATTTAATTTACTATTATCTTATTATTTTTCTGTTTCCTTCCGTTTTTTATCGTTGAATTTGCAGACAAATAGCTTTCTTCACTGGTCCAACAGGTACATAACTTACCAATTTATTTTGATATAGGTTTCTTATAGATCTGATCTTGACTTTGTTTATCTTGCCAATATTTTAATTAGTTTGTTCGTTCTGCAATAAAAAGAAGATAAGATTGAAGTGTAGTTCTATATCCTCTCTATAACAATTTTAGCATTATATATATATCATTGAGTTGTAGACTGGGTAGTGGCTACAGGAGAACCACAAAGCATATATAGGATGACCTAATGTTAGGAAGTGGGAATTGAACAAATAAATTTAATTTTTGCACTGACGGTGTCAATAATATAAAACGATTTGTTCAGTTGGAGGGCTTCTAAATGCAACGTGTGGGAATGCGACGGAACTGATAATAGCAATCCTTGCTCTGACGCAACACAAAGTAGATGTTGTGAAATACTCCCTTTTGGGATCTATACTTTCAAACCTTCTTCTGGTTCTTGGCACCTCCCTCTTCTGTGGTGGCATTGCTAATCTCTCCAAGGAACAAAAATATGACCGGGTAACTTTTTTATATATCTGCCAGTAGTTATCTTTTTAATATAAATTTGAATTATTAATGGTTTAAGTGATCGATTGAACAGAAACAAGCAGATGTGAACTCACTGCTTTTGCTGTTGGGACTATTATGTCATATGCTACCATTGATGTTTCGTTATGCTGGAGCTGGTGAATCTGCTGCTGTTACAGCTAAAGCAACACTACTTCTATCAAGAGTCAGCTGCATTGTCATGCTCATTGCCTACCTCGGTTACCTTGTTTTCCAGTTGTGGACCCACCGCCAACTTTTTGACGCACAAGCTGTAAGCTAAGCACTAGTTTAATAAAATGAACAAGACATTGCATGACTGTTGAAGTTATTATACCATGTGAATGATGAACAGGAAGAAAATGAAGAAGATGACACAGTGGAAGAAGAGGAAGCAGTGCTTGGATTCTGGAGTGCATTTGCATGGTTGGTAGGAATGACTGCAGTTGTTGCTCTCTTATCAGAATATGTTGTTGGTACTATTGAGGTCAGTTCTAGTTAATAATCTTTAAAGATATATATTAGTCTTGACAATTTAATTTATTTGACATTAAAATTCAACAGGCAGCATCAGATTCTTGGGGAATCTCAGTGAGCTTCATTAGTGTTATTTTGTTACCAATTGTTGGAAATGCTGCAGAACATGCTGGCGCTGTCATTTTTGCTTTCAAAAATAAGTTGGTATGTTGAATTCAAATAATGAAAAAAGCAATGCATAATAATAATAAGCTAAAAAATGGATTTGGTGCATAATGCAGGACATTTCTTTGGGAGTTGCCCTAGGCTCTGCAACTCAAATTGCCATGTTTGTGGTAAGTATCTCACTCCCCTATATTCCTAATTTATTTCAAAGTTTAATTTTTGTGCGCTAATAATATAAAAGATTTGTTTACACTATTATATATAGGTCGCAAGATAACAACAAATAATTATCAATTCATAATGGTTAAAACTAGTAATATGAAATATGACAAATTACCCGCTAGAGTATATTGACACTGAAAAAACTCCTTACAATGTAATTATATATAAGTTAAATCCATTTATTTCACCTAACTTTTCCACTTCTCGACATATACTATTTTTAGTAACTTCATTTCCAACTGTTTTAAATTAAGTTAATCTTACTTATCAAAAAGTTTTTTACATTTCATTTTTCAACTAATTTATGATATCTTGTGATTTTTACATCACTCAGGTTCCATTAAGTGTAATTGTCGCATGGATTATTGGTGAAAGAATGGATCTCGATTTTAGTCTTCTTGAGACTGGCTCCCTAGCTTTGGCAATAATTGTCACAGCTTTCACTTTACAGGTAATTAGTTTTGGACCGTTATGTATGTCGTTCGAATTTTATAAAAATATCGCCAGTTGCGTGTCAGATTCTCTAAAAATATTATACTTTTTAAAGGATACAATAATATCTTTGGAGAATCTGAACGATCAAACGTACGACAATCTTTAATAAGATAAAAATTAATAATGACACTTTTAATTGTACTTGCAGGATGGAACATCACATTATATCAAAGGATTAGTCCTCCTGCTCTGTTACATTGTCATTGGAGCATGCTTTTTCTTCTACAACAGACCACAAAGTAAGATCTCGATCTAATTTTTCTTTTAATTAATATTGTAGAAAGAACTCATCATTTCTTCAATACATTTCATTTATATATACTGACAATCTTAAAAATTTTACATTGTCAATTTAGATTAACCTCTATTAGCATTAATTATCATTTTACAAGGTTATCCGTTACGAGTAGAGCCCACCACATAAAAATTTACTTGTAATTATTCTATACGTAACTTAATTATGTAAAAAAAAATTACATCATCCATTCATAAAATTAAACTATTTTTAAATTATCAACCTTCTTTTTCTTGGCTACAATAGATCTTTTTCTATCACTTTCAGTAGAAGATGCAATAGAAAAAGTTCCAACACTCTCATTTCTCTGAAAACTTCACTAATTAATTTCTGATCTTTTTGTATAGACCAACCAAATGGTGTCAACTTGGGCTCATCAACTAATGGAATTATGAGAGTTTGATGATTACAATTTTTATCACAAAAAGCTGGAAATCAACAAAAACTGGATGCATATCATATTCTTTGATTGGGAATATTGGGTTTTACAGAATTATGATGAGAGTTTGATGTACTATTCTTTTTTTGTGTGTATTTAATGGGATGATTGAAGCATGATTGTTGTAAGTCATCATGTCGATAATATAGTTTTCTCAGTTCCATGTAATATTATTTTGTAGTTGCTGAGGGGACGGTTTCTTCTACCAGCAACTCGTTGTAAGGGTTTCGCTTTATTTACGGCTTTGAAAAAAATAAATGGAAATCTCCATTGCAGTTTTTATATATGAGATTGTCAAATCTTTTAACCGAGCTCAGTTATCATGCCCCCATGTAACACTGTATACCTACAATCATTATACAATCACTTAGTATATACTACAATCATTATACAAAACTTTAGTCGCCTTCAACCTTGCATATTATTCAACAACAGATTCTACCTATTCTCTCTTTCACTTTAATCCAATTTCTATTCATCTTGTATTTAGTAGTTGTTATCATCACCTTTTTCTTGTTTTAAATTAACAAGAAACAAGTTAATCACATGAAATCAATTGCTTGAGGCCTAACGTTACAAATTTAACTAATTTAACCTTCCAATCAATTTTAGGTAGACAGTTTGGTGCCCGGACTAGGGTCTAAGCAATTATGCATTCAATTCAAAGCGTAATTGACCTTATTTCAGTTTTGTTGATTCTCTATTTATCCTCACTTATTGTGTTGATTGAAGGAAAAACATGTTTGATACTAACAACAAATAACCAATCAATCCACCCCGACAAGTGGATCAAGCCTTGCCATTAGGAGGCATTCAGATGACTAGAGTGTTGACATCCATCTAGGGAGGTTTTCCCAGAAAAATCTACTAGCAGAGGCGGAGACCACTCTGGATTGGGAAACTATGAAGAATTTCATAACACACCAGCAGGCTTAAAATAGTGAGATTTGGGATGTTATGCCGACCTAATCAATGATGCTAACTGTGTTACTCTTATAGTCCCTCCATCAATTTTAGAGCCAATTACGATAACCCCGGACTCTGTCCTCGGGAACTCCGAAACTAGAAGACTTCCTGTAGATTTCGGAGGAGAAGGTTCGGGAACCACAAGTAAATTTTACATTATCAATTTTGATTAACCTCTACTAGTATTAATTATCAGTTTTACACGGTTATCAATAACGAGTAAAGCCCACCACATAAAAATTTACTTGTAATTGCCTTATAGGTAACTTAATTGCGTAAAAACTTTTTACGTCGTCCATTCATAAAATTAAACACTTTTTAAATTATCAACCTTTTTTTGTCGTGGCTACAATAGATCTTTTTCATCACCTTCAGTAGAAGATGAGGTAGAAAACGTTCCAAAACTCTTATTTTTCTGAAAACTTCACTAATTAATTTCTGGTCTTTTGTATAGACCAACAAATGGTGTCAACTTGGGCTCATCAACTGATGGAGTCATGAGAGTTTGATGATTACAATTTTTATCAACAAAAGGCTGGAAATCAAAAAAAATTGGATGCATATCATATTCTTTGATTGGGAATATTGGGTTTATAGAATTATGATGACAATTTGATGTACTATTTTTTTTTTTTGTGTGTGTATTTATGGGATGATTGAAGCATGATCATTGTAAGTCAATCATGTCTATAATATAGTTCTCTCAGTTTTCTGTAGTATTATTATGCAGTTGCTGAGGGGACGCTTTCTTCTACCAGCAACTCGTTGTAAGGGTTTCGCTTTATTTACGGCTTTGAAAAAAATTAATGAAAATCTCCATTGCAATTTTTATATATGGGATTGTCAAATCTTTTGGGAGAAATATATGGAATATCTTGTATGTTGACAATGGTTAAGGCCATGCTTTAGTTAATTAAATCTGAATTATTGATATTACTTTTAATAGTGCAATATGTGTCATCCATTCAAGTAAAAATTTGAAAATAATAAAGACAATAGGAAATGGAGAGGAGTCCGGTCTGGAAAAATATTATATAGTGTTTATTTTTTTGGAGAAGAGTGCTAATGGAACATTCTATTGGCCGTAAGCAGTTGTGACAGATGGAACACACGTCAGAAGACATGTTGTTGTCACTCCCGAGTCAATTGCTCTGTTATTTCGATTCTATAGTCTGGAGCCTCTAGACACGGATATCACCTATGATATCGCATACATTTATTTTGGGTAGAGGACATCTCAGAATTAATTCTCGGGAACCTGCAAGGGCTCGGGTGATTACTGAACTCCAAGATGTAGTGTGTCCACCTATAACCGAGCCCTGTTATCACGCCCCCACGTAACTGTGACTGGTAAGATACACGTTTGATGCAGATACTGCCAATATTGACTAGCTATTAATACCAGGGGAATGGTTACATTGCACCGTAGTATAAATATCCCTACCCAATACTTGTGAAGCTTCTTCATTCTTTTACACACAATCACTGAGTATAGACTACAATTACTATACAAAACTTTAGTCGTCTTCAACCTTGCATATTATTCAACAACAAATTCTACCTATCCTCGCTTTTACTTTAATCCAATTTCTATTCATCTTGTATTTAGTAGTTGTTATCATCATATTTTTCTTGTTTAACTTTACAAATTTAACCAGTTTAGCCTTTCAATCAATTTTAGGGTTGACAGTTTGGTGCCCAGACCAGGGTCCAAGCAATTATGCATTCAATTCAAAGCGTAGTTGGCCTTATTTCAATTTTGTTGATTCTCTATTGATCCTCACTTGCTTGTCTTGATTGAAGGAACAACATGTTTGAGATTAACAACAAACAACCAATCAATCAACACCGACAAGTGGATCAAGCCTTGCCATTAGGAGGCGCTCTAGATGACTAGAGTGTTGACATCCATCTAGGGAGGTTTTCCCAAAAAAATCTACTAGTAGAATACCATTCTGGATTGGAAAACAATGAAGAATTTCATAACACACCAGCATGCTTAGAATAGTGAGATCTGGCAGGTGTTGTCGGCCCTAATTATTTTGTTAAAAATTTTACTAATTAATTTTTGGTCTTTTTGTATAGACCAACCAAATGGTGTCAACTTGGGCTCATCAACTGATGGAATCATGAGAGTTTGATGTTTACAATTTTATCAACAAAAGCCTAGAAATCAACAAAAACTAGATGCATATCATATTCGTTAATTGAGAATATTTGGTTCTACAGATTTATTATGAGAGTTTAATGTACTACTCTTTTTTTTTTGTGTATTTAACGGGATGATTGAAGCATGATCGTCGTACGTCAATCATGTCTATAATACATTTTTCTCAATTCCCTGTAGTATTGTTCTGTAGTTGCCGAGGGTACGGTTTCTTCTACCAGCAACTCATTGTAAGGGTTTTGCTTTATTTACGGCTTTAAAAAAATAAATGGAAATCTCCATTGCAGTTTTTATATATGGGATTGTCAAATTTTTTGGGAGAAATATATGGAATATCTTGTATGTTGACTATTGTTAAGGCCATGCTTTAGTTAATTAAATCTGAATTATTGATATTCCTTTTAATAGTGCAATATGTGTCATCCATTCAAGTAAGAATTTGCAAAAAATAAAGGCAATAGGAAATAGAGAGGAGTCCGGTCTGGAAAAAAATATATAGTGTTGATTTTGTTGGAGAAGAATGCTAATGGCAAATTATATTGGCCGTAAGCAGTTGTGACAGATGGCACACACATCGGAAGACATGTTTTTGTCACTCCCGAGTGAATTGCTATGTTATTTCGATTATATATTCTGGAGCCTCTAGACACGGATATCACCTATGAGATCGCATACACTCATTTCGGGTAGAGGACATCTCAGAATAAATTCTCGAAAACCTGTAAGGGCTCGGGTGGTTACTGAACTCAGAGTTACAATGTGTCCACCTATAACCGAGCCTGGTTATGACGCCCCAACGTAACTGTGACTAGTAAGATACGCATCTGATGCAGATACTGTCAATAACGGCTAGCTGTAATACCATGGGGGATGGTTATACTTGCCCTGTAGTATAAATACCCCTACCCCATACTTGTAAAGCTTCTTCATTATTTTTTACGCACAATCATTGAGTATATACTACGATCATTATACAAACTTTAGTCTCCTTCGACCTTGCATATTATTCAATAACAGATTCTACATATTCTGGCTTTTACTTTAATCCTTCTATTCATCTTCTATTAGTAGTTATTATCTTCACCTTTTTCTTGTTTTAAGTTAACAAGAAACAACTTAATCGCATTAAATCAATTTCTTGAGACCTTACTTTACAAATTTAACCAGTTTAGCCTTTCAATCAATTTTTGTGTAGGCAGTTTGGTGCCCATACTAGGGTCCAAGAAATTATGCATTCAATTCAAAGCATTGTTGGCCTTATTTTAGTTCTCTTGATTCTCTATTGATCTTTACTTGCTTGTGTTGTTTGAAGGAACAACAAGTTTGAGATTAACAACAAAAAGCCAATCAATCGACCCCGACAAGTGGATCAAGCCTTGCCATTACGAGGCATTCCAGATGACTAGAGTGTTGACATTCATCTTGGGAGGTTTTCCTAGAAAAAACTACTAGCAGAGGCAGAGACCATTCTGGATTGGGAAACTATGAAGAATTTCATAACACGCCAGCAGGCTTAGAATAGTGAGATATGGGAGGTGCCGTCGGCCCTAATCAATGATGCTAACGCTGGAACTCCTATAGTCCCTCCATCAATTCTAGAGCTGATTGTGATAACCCCGGACTCTGTCCTCGGGAACTACGAAACTAGAAGACTTCCTGTGGACTTCGGAGGAGAAGGTTCGAGAACCACAAGTAATTTATATTTGTAAAATTTTATCCTAACCCTGTAGGAAACTCTATTGAAACAAATTAAAGAGCAGAACAAGTGAAACAATTAGATCCTGGTGATTCTCCTCGTTATCAAAGGGATCGATATGGACAAGTACTCCCAGCAACTATGAAAATCGGGCACATCCCCGTTACCTATGTCGAAGAAGTTCAAAATGCCAAACACCCGAAGTTTGTTGGAACAACAAATCCTAGAGATCACATTATAGCCTTCACTACTATAGTCAAATGAAATGATTTGACCAAGACCGAGATCAAACCGGTACTCATGAAGAAGTTCAAAGAGACGCTTATGAAGGAAGTGCTAACCTGATAATATCTAAAAATCTTATTTGCGCAACTTGCAAATGCTTTTGTCAAAGCATATTCTGGAGCTCAAAAGGTGAAGAAGCGGATGGAAGATATATTTTTGAATCCTACAAGGAATCACAAAATTTCTCAGAGAGTTTGTGGATCGTTATGAACCCTACTCTATATCCGCTGGATGAGAACCCAACCCAAATGGCAGGAGGACTGGCAAGAGGAGAAACATTAGGCCTTTTCGACAAGCCAGTAAATGGATACATCAAAACTCATTAACTACCACTCTAGACCAAAGCTCGCAAATTACAACTACAACATCAGTGTTTCTGAATTTTGGTGCAAATGTCACAAAAATCTTGGGCACAGGTCTGCAGATTGCAGACTTCTACAGAGAGAGGTAAAATACCTTCTGAAAATGGGTACCTCATGGATAAATCCTACATTAAGAATCGGAGTAAAGCAGGTCCTCCCCAAGCCCTGTCACCTAAGCGGACAATCTATGTTATCTTTGAAGGTGAAGAAGTCAACAAAGTCATGTTCACATCGGCAAGGAAATTCGCCAAATTTTGATTAGACACTAGAATCATAGTCGGTAGATACTAATAAGGGAAAGCATCACTTTTGAAAATGAAGATGCAGATGGACTAATGATGTGGCACAATGATTTACTCATAATTACGCTACGAGCAGTGGCGGAGGCACGATCTCCGCGAAGGGGTTCAAAGAGAAAAAAGTTTTAAAAAAATGTAGCTAGTGAGAATTGAACCTATGACCTTACAAAGATTTTGAACCCCCTTGACCACTAAGCTACACTTTTGGGTTGTGTCAAGGGGTTCAAAACGTAATATATAAAGGTAAAAAATAGATTTTGCCTTATAAATACAGCGTAATTTTTGACGAAGGGGGTTCGGGTGAACCTCCTTGAGCCCTCCTAAATCCGCCCCTGGCTACGAGACTCTGATACTTACATTAAACGAGTTTTAGTTAATCTAGGAAGCTTGACTAATGTTATCCAATAACAGTCGTTGAAGACATGGAAGTGGCCAATCAGATCATTCTAGAATCACGTGTTCTCCCCGGGTTCAATAACTCCAGCAAGACAACCCAATGGGAGATGGGGTGTCCAAAGAAAACCCATTCCAGATCTAGCCGGAGATATGACCTACCACATCATTCTAGGAACATCGTAGATTAATGATATGGGTAGAGTGCCATCCATTTTATACCAAGTTATCCAATTTCCGACCAAGTCGGGAATCAGGGAGATTAGAGGAGAGCGTAGAGCAACCAGAGAGCACAATTCAATCATCGTCGCAAGCAAATATGGAAATTAAAACGACAGGAATAGAACAGGGCGACAAACCCCCAACTAAAGGAAGAATAAGCACAACTGAGCAACCATACATAAAAATTCTGGACAAAATCATAGAATTTAAGGAGACGGTGCTACCAAATCTACCGCACAGAAGTTGGAGGAGATCATCCTCTTAATCGATTTCCTAAAGAGAAAGGTCTACATTGGTTTGGGCATCTATTCCAATTTCAAAAGTAAGTTGATTGAATTCTTACGAGCTAACACAAATTATTTTGCTTTGTCCCATGTTGACATGGCAGGAATCTCTCCCGAGGTGATAACCCACAAGCTTAACATAGACCCCCATTCCACCAATCAAGAAAAATAAAAGAAAATACGGACCATAGCGGAATCAATTCATCAAAGGCGAGGTATATAAACTTCTGAAAATAGAATCAATTTGGGAAGTTAAGTGTCTGGATTAATTGGCCTATGCGGTGTTAGTAGGGCTGTTCAAAATCAAACCAATATCGGTAACCGAATTGCAAACTTAGCTTATTGGTATCGAGTTATCGAATTAACAGTTGGTGAACGGATTTTAATTTTATAATTAACGGCTTATTAGTTTAGGGATGGATTACTCAATTTTCTTAGCGGATAAAATGTTAACCGGTTAAAAATTATTCTATTTACATTTTTAAATATAAATATAAATAAGAATATGCACATGAAAGTTTTATTTCTCAAATATCAAAATTATCCAAGAAAGAAGAGAAGGGAGAGAAGATTCATACATTGAAGCGACACCTTCTTCTTTGATGTCTTTTCAAGACTTTATTATTTTATTTAATTTAGCAACCATTCTCTATGTGAAAGAATTTGGGAAGCTGGTGAGTTTAACATTACATGACTTTTTGAATTAGAGGAGACCACAAACAACTCTTTGAATAATCAGAGTCAAACTCTGATAAATAAGAAATTTTTAAGAGCAACCTTTCTTATCTTTTGGGTTGCTATCAGCTACCATTTGAACTCCTGAAGAGTCAAGTTGTATATGCACTCATTGTCTATTTGATTTAGATAATAAATCGCCCGATAACCGCTCGATAATTGCTAAACCAATACCAATCCACCCAATATCTTATCTGTTGGCTAGCGGATTAGTACATTTACAAGTCGATAATCAAAAAGTAAAATCATTAAGTATAAATATCCGCCCGATAAGCGGCCCTAGGTGGTAGTCTTAAAGATGAATGAAAATAGAAGGTATATATACATTACACTAACCTAAATAAGGCATGCCTCAAAGATTTATCAAAGTTACAGTACAGTTACAAGTCGATAACTGAAAAGTAGAATCGTTAAGTGTAAATATCCGCCCGGTCTACCTGATAAGCAGCCCTAGGTGGTAGTCTTAAAGAGGAATGAAAATAGAAAGTATATATCCATTACACTAACTTAAATAAGGCATGTCTCAAGGGAATATATCCATTACACTAACTTAGCAAGATTTATCAAAGTTAAGCGTGCCTAAAGAGCAAGGTATAGTAAAACTCTCTGGATCTCCACACTTTTGTGGGAGTTTATTTTACAATATTGCACTGCAATGCTTTGTGAGCTTTACCACTAAGGACTCTCCTATCTTCCTCTTCTTTGTAAGGATCTCCTTCAAGAACTTGGGATAAATTGGCATTTGTGAATGGAAAATTTACATTAACTTGTCTCAGCATATCTAGAAATCTCTCAAACAGGTAGAGCATGCATGTGTTTACTCTCTTCATTAGATTCCTCCCTTATCAAACTTTCCTCTTTCTTCCTTTTCTCAGCTTCCTTCTTGCCTTTCTTCTTCTTATCATCTTCAATTTTTAGCTCCTTCCCAGGCCACTTTCTTTTTTAGGTATCACCTCTTTTTGGATTAGAGTGAGATCTTTCAACACTTTACCGCTTCTCAAGGTCACAACATTAACCGTTTCTTTGGGACTTCTCTCAGTATCAGCTGTGAGAGTTCCTGGAATTCTCTCAGACAATACAGTTGAAATTTGTCCTACCTGCTTCTCCAAGTTTCGAAAACCTGTGCCAAGTTATTTGATAGTTGCACCATGAGCATCTAATCTCTCATCTGTCTTGACAATGAATGACTTCATCATATCTTCTAACCCAGACTGAATTGGTTGTTGGGGCTGAAACTGCATCCTCTACTAATTTTGGAAGCATGGGGCTCTTTTGTCCCTAAAATCTTAGGTTGTTTTGTTGCCATGCATTTGTTGTACCCCTAGGTGAACTCCATGAAAAACCAAGGTGCTTCTGACCCATTGCATTGAAGTTATAATTACCCACAATATTATCTTTCTTAGTTGAGGCTTGACACGCATGAGGAGGGTGTCATCTTCCGCATATGTCACATGTTGCATGAGTCTTATTGTGTACCGAGGCTAAGGTCATCTTCCTTATTTCTTTGGACATGGAATCAAGTTGTACCTACACAGATGCATTACTTTGTGAACACTAGTTGATCTTCTTCTTTCAGCAATCTCAGAGGGCCACTGATTTGCCTTTTCAGATAACTCATATAGAATTGTGACTATATCCTCTGGGGTCTTTTTCATCAACGGGCCTCCAGTTGCATTGCTCAATGTCTTCCGTGAGGCCGGTGTCAATCCATCCCAAAAGTCCTGGAGTTGCATCCAGAGTTCAATTCCACTATGCTGATACTTTCGCACTATCTCCTTAAACCTCTCCCAAGCTTCAAACAATTTCAGTCTCACTATGGCAGAAGTTATGGATTTCTCTTCTAAACTTTCCCGTCTTAGTTGAGGAGAAATATTTAGCAAGAAATTTTTTGGTCATCTCCTCCCATGTTCTAATTGATCCTTGGCGCAAACTTCGATGTAGTGTTTTGCATCATCTTTGACTGTGAAGGGGAATGTCCTTAAATAAACTGCATCTTGTGACTCACCATTGTATTGAAACGTATTTATAATCTCCATGAAGTCCATCAGATGATTGTTTGGATCTTCATTCATCTTTCCTCTAAAGACACAGTTGTTTTGGAGGGTTTGGAGAAATCCTTGCTTTAGCTCAAAATTATTGGTTGCGATGGAGGCGGTCTCACACTTGATAAGCCTTGATTGTAGACCGGTATAGCATAATCACCAAGTGGTCTCCCAGCACCGGGAGCTATGTGTGATGACCCAAAAGGTCATCCCGTATAATTTTAGCTAAATTAGTGTCCCGAGGTTATGAAAGCCTCCTTTTATCTCACCTCGATGTGCATGTGCAGCCCGGGCGCGTAGCCGGGGAGCCGTTATGTGGAAAAATTTATAAATGATTTTTTTATAATAATTATTTGAATAAATTTGACTTTGGTCAACATTTTTGGTAAACGGACCCGGACCCATGATTTGACAGTCCCGGAGGGTCCGTAGGAAAATATGGGACTTGGGTGTATGCCCGGAATCGAATTCCGAGGTCCCAAGTCCGAGAAAGGAATTTTTAAAGCAAATTATTTTCTGAAAAATATAAAGGCTTTTGAAAATAAAATTTGATGGGAAACCTGTGTTATCGGGCTCGTATTACAGTTCCGGAGCCCGGAGCAGGTTCAATATATTTTATATGAGTTATCTGTGAAAATTGGTAAGAAACGGACTTAGTTTCACGTGATTCGGATAAAAAATGGAAGATTTGAAGTTTATGAGGGTTTTGAGAATTTTTATAGATTTAGAGGTTTAATTCGATGTTTATGATGTTGTTTTGGCGTTTTGATTACTCGAACAAGTCCGTAGGATATTTTTGAGGTTGTGTGTATATTTAGTTTTGAGCCCTGAGGGCTCGGGTGAGTTTCGGGTAGGCGTCGGGGTATTACCTAGGCTAAAATCTGGTGTTTTGTTGCTGTTCTGGTGTCCTGTGATTTACCCTTCCCTATCGCGGTGCAATTCACGCGATCGCTATGTTCAAGTGGCTGGGGGTGGGGAAATAACCCTACGCGAACGCAAGGCCCAGGATGCGATCGCGGAGCCAAGGGGTATTGCTCTACATGACCGCAAGGGGCCACACGCGATCACATAGCGTTAAAGGGATCTGTGGGCTGGGTAGTTCTTCCCTCTACGCGAACGCGATCGCGAGGGTCATTGTCCAGTACTCTCCGCGTTCGCACTTATTTCTTCGCGATCACAATTGTCGAGGACCAGTACTCTACGCGATCGCAGGAGACCTATCGCGACCGCGTAGGTCATTTTTGACAAGCGATTTAAATGATCCAAAACAGAACACTTACTCGGGATTTCACCATTTTTCCATAAACCCTTTCTTCTCCAAAGCTCTTAGGCGATTTTTGAAGCACTTCATCACCATAGCCTCTTAGCTAAGTTATTCTAACATTGTTTTCTTCCATTTTTCATCAATATCTATTAGATTCTAGGCCTAAAAATGTGAAATCAAAGGTAGAAATTGGGGTTTTGGGTAGAGTTAGGGCTTTTTAAATATTTGAGAATTTGACCTCGTTTTGGGGTCGGATTTCAAAACAAATTATATATTCGGGCTCGTGGGGGAATGGGTGATCGGGTTTTGGTCCGAATCTCGTGTTTGGACCAAGCGGGCCCGGGATCGAATTTTGGAAATTTTGGAAGAATGTTGGGAAATCTATAATTAGGCTTTGGAATTGAATTGTGGAATACTTATTGATATTATTGAGTTGATTATGTCTAGATACGATTGTTCCGGAGTCAGATTCGAGAGGAAAAGCGGTGTTAGAGGCTTGATTTACATTCTTGGAGCCGAGGTAAGTGTTTGCCCTAACCTTAGCTTGAGGGAATAGGTATAGAGTCTTATTTGCTATGTGTTATGCCATGTCCAACGTATAAGTGAGGTGACGGGTACCTATATGATGTGGTCGAGCATGCTCGTGAGTCGAACTTGTTGATTTATATAGTGTTCTTTGATATTCTCCGTGTAATGAATTAACTGTCATTTTGGAAGTGATACATTGAGGTTAATTCATGATGTAGAATGTTATTGATTATTCGTTCGGTTGAGGATTATTTGTTAATTTATACCTCTGAGCGAGATTGGTTATAGCTGAGTCCCATGCTTTGACGGTAGAATCCTTGTTGATTATTTCTGTACATTTGAGGTTTCTTATTTTATTGTCTTTCCTGTCGATTGTTGCTTTTACATATGTTATGCACGAGGGGACATTCTGTGCCGAGCGATTGTGAGGTTATGCACGAGGGGGCATTCCGTGGTGAGTGATTATTTATTTATTTAAGCACGAGGGGACATTCTTTGCCGACTGATTATTATTTATGCACGGGCGGACATTTCGTGCCGAGTGATTGAGAGGTTATGCACGAGGGGACATTCCGTGCCAAGTGATTATTATTTATGCACGAGGGGACATTCCGTGCCGAGTGATTGGGAGGTTATGCACGAGGGGACATTCTGTGCCGTTTCTATTTATTTACCTGTTCAGAGCCGTTGATTTCTGTTGTTATTTATACATCTCAACTGTTGTCTTGTTCTGTTGTTTCAGTTAGTTGTTTCCCCTTTATCCCCAGCATGTTCTCCCCCGTTGTTGGATTTACTTGCTTATTTCCTGTTACATTATTGAATTGCACAGGTGTTATTTTTGTCGTGTCCTAGCCTCGTCACTACTTCGCCGAGGTTAGGCTCGGCACTCACTCAGTACATGGGGTCGTTTGTACTGATGCTACACCTGCACTTCTTTATGTTGTGCAGATTATAGCGCCGGACCCAGTGGACAGTGATTCAGGGAGTAGCCTTCATTCCACGACGACACTGAGGTAGTCCTGCAGGCGTCTGCAGGCCTTGGCGTCTCCTCTTATCCTTTTCCTCATCTTCTGTCTTATCCTGTAATTCCAAGACAGTTGTATTCACTTATTTCAGACCATTGTATTTAGTGAAATCTTAGACTGTTCGTGATATTGTGATACCGGTTTCTGGGGTTGTAATTGAGGAAGTTTTTATGACGTTTATTGTTAAAGTTCTTGAATTTATTAGTCTTCTGCATTCTTTAATTATAATTGCTCTAGTTATTGTTGTTATTTCAATTGTAAACAAGTAAACTTAATTAAACATTGGCTTGTCTAGCGGGTTCAACGATAGACGCCATCACGGCCTGAAGGTGAGATTTCGGGTCGTGACAAGTTGGTATCAGAGCACTAGGTTGCTTAGGTCTCACAATTCACGGACAAACTTGGTAGAGTCTGAGGGATCGGTACGGAGACGTCTGTATTTATCCCCTAGAGGTTGCAAAGGTAGGAATAACTTCACATTTCTTCTTCTCTGTCGTGCGATTTGAATTCTAAATGCTAATTGAGTTTCTATTCTATTCTCTCGCATATGACGAGAATGCGTGCTTCCTCATCTACCGATCAGCAGCCCGATCCTCCTATTGCAGCTCCTACGAGGGGCCGAGGCCGAGGCCGTGCTAGAGGCCGAGGCCGTGCTAGAGGCCGAGGCAGGGGCAGGGCTCAGCCCAGAGTAGCAGCCCCAGTAGAGGACCCACAGGTAAACTTTGCCGGTGAGGTTTCTGCTGATCACGCTCAACTATGTCTACTAAAAGACTAAGCGGGCGTTGCAAATATAATCCGGGGTATTATGCCCAGAGTCGAATCCCACGGGGAATCAACGTATCAATTGTTGTTGTATTACCAATTCTCAATAGTCAACTTTCTCAAACTTTGTGAATATCACTTGGTGTTGTTTTTATACTACTATAGCTGAACGAAAATATAAAAACTAAAGATTAACTAACAATGGGGTGTAAACAATTATAATAAAGGTCTAAGATTATGGTTTCCCCTGTTGGTGAAATTCCTTCTTGTATATTTTCTATAGTTTTGATTTAGTTATCTCTATCAATCATGAACACTCAAGTTATCATAAATCTCTCAAGTAATTATGATAAGTTACTGGACGCACTTTCTCAAGTTACACTAGCTATATTGCATTACGGTTCACTTTAGATTGCACCCGAGGTATCATTATTTCTAATCCAACCTCTAAACCCTCGGTTATGACTCTCGCCTATACTCCGGGAGTGATGTTGTTCAAACAACTACCTAAATATGCACTCTCTCACAAGTAGATACATAATAAATAGGAACAACTAATTGAGGGCCCTTCAATCAACTACAACAAGAACGTAGTTGAACAAATAGAGATTAACAACCAAACAAAACTATATTAATATCTCAACAAGTCATCCCCAACGGGTTCCACCAACAACCTTAGAATAGAGAATTTAGCTACTCATGCTCAAGAACAACAAAAACCCAAGATAATTCATAATACTCAAAATAAAGATGAAAAGAAGAAAATATAAAACTCTAATGGTTTCTTGTCTTCTCACAATGAGTCTTGCCTTCTACTTGAGCCTAAAAATAATGATCTCCCCCTCTTGGGCGGATTTACATAGTTTAAATAGGGTTTGGCAAATTAATCCCGTATTTTGAACTTAAGTCCTTCAATTTTCCAGGCCTGTCAGATGTCGCCCGCGGTCGCTGCAGGAACGCGGCGCGACCGCGGTGGGCTACTTTATTTTCTGCTTCAGTTATTTCTCCACCGCGCCCCAACCGCGGTCGACCGCGGTCGCGGTGGACCATGTCCCAGTAATTTTTGCCCTTTATTTTGTGCTTTCCTCATGGGTTCCACTCGATTGGCCTTGTACTCCCTTAATTGACTAGATCCAAGTATCTCCTCTCATCGAATATATCCTGCAGATCACAAAAAACACTAATCAGAGCATTTGTTATCAATATTCATATTAAAAATATAAAAAAGTATGGTTCATTAGGGGTGAAAATATAGTCTAATTCACCTATTATCAACACCCCACACTTAAACCTTTGCTCTTCCTCGAACAGCAAAACCATACTTTAAAGGCCTAATCTTCTCAAGCATTACCCTACAGTGTCACACCATGACATTTCACAAACATTGCACCTAGTCGTGTAACATTTATGCCTCAAGTGATGACTTTATATGCCATGCCACATTCTTACTTCCTCAAAGTGCTCTATACAGAGGTCAAGGCTTACCTTTTCTTCATGAATCACGTGCCCTCACATCACATAATTGAGAGTAGTTCCACAAAATATAGTATTAATAACAACAGGAACTTTAAATAGAAATAATTCAATCACTCTCAAAAAGAACATTCATATGCCTCACTGACACGCTATAGGCTTGCCCGTAGTTTAATACTCTACTAATTGAGTCTATTCAGTCTAAAATCAATAGGTCTTTATTTGGTTGTTATACAGGCTAAGGGATAGGTAAGATACATTTGGTTATAGTGACTAACCTCCCTAAGCACTTTTAATACAATTACATTAACATTCAGCCCATTTTCATGGTTGGCCAGAACTTTTACCACACTTTGCTTCATAATTACCCCACTCTTTTTAGGTGCAACTTTCTTTTCCATGCCACCAATCATCAAGGAATGCATTTAATTATTGTCCTATTTCTTTCTCTCTCTTTTTTCTTTTTTTTCGAAGTGGCCTTCACTTTTGCATTTTATTTCTTTCACACTTTTGCACCTTTCATCCTATTCCTTCTATTTTTTTATTTTCAAACCAAACCACCACCCCACACTTTGAATTTTACACATTTGCTAATAATTCAAGTGCTCATGGGAGGTACAAGGTTCAAACAGACAGGCTATTCGAACAACTGGGTATGGTTTGTTATGTGGTTATCAAAGAAACAGGCCTATAAGCTCAAAGGGGTTAACTATGGTCAATTGCTTTCAGGTGGATATACATTTATGTCTGGCTTCACAAAGAAATGCCTATATCCTTTCTAAGACTGAACAGACTTCTATTTCGTTTTATACACACACAGGGCAAGTTCTAGGTATCAAATGAAGACACAGAATATGATGAACTCACACGCACATGGCACATAATCCAATCCGAATTGGTTCATCAAAACACTCCAAAGAGTATTCAAGTTAGTTACAATATGCAAAATCAAGGCATTCTACATGAGTCAACAATAGAGCCTAAGCGTCACACCCTAGGATCTTTGGTGTTCAGGTGTAACACACTAAGGGCTGCATTCTTGCCATTCAGTTCCTTGCCCAAGAGAAACCTAACAACTAAAAAAGAAATAAATCTAACTATACCCGCTTCAAGCTAAGCCCTTGGAAAAGAACCGTGGTCAAAAGAAAAACCAAGGGGGAGTTACTAACTTCCCTCAAGAAAACTGCCTAAGTAGTCCGTTATCAGGAAGAGTCCACTATATTTTCTTGATTTTTTTACTTCGATTTAGTGCCCTCAAGAGACCCGTCGGAAGGTGTCCGTCTTTGGGCCAAGCCAAACAAATTGAAAACAACCAATTCACATATACAAAATCAAAACAAGAGACAAACTATCCACACATATACAACAACATTTGTCCCCCACCCCACACTTAAAACCTTTGGCATGTCCCCATGTCAATCAACAATAAAAGCATAAATGGGTTAGGAGACTTCCCTGGTGATCACTCGTTGTCAAAAACGGTGGCCGAGTAAACATTACAGGCCCTCCCTAGCGCACGAAACCACGCCATGAACTTCTTCTCAGATTTAGCATGGTGGGTGGACATTGCATCCATCCTGACATTGAGGTCATCCACCGAGGTGCGCAAGCCGGTCACATCCTCCTCTAAGGTCGACAGCCTGGGACCCTGCCGAGGTCGAGAAGGACCCGCCCCATCATGGGACCTCCGAGGTGGTGCATCATTAGGAATAACCTCATCCTCGTCATCAACAGTTAGAGGCATCGGGTGCTCTTTGCCCACATTGATTTTTCCCGCTCTGAACGGGGCCTTCTTTGCCAATTTTCCGTCAATTGGATGATTCTCAGGGACATTGGCTATCTGGCACAGCCTGGTAACTAGGGAGGGGAAATAGAACGCTTTCATTACCTTAGGCGATCGGATGAACATCTCATCATGGAGCACCCGGGCGATATCAAAGTCCACTCTATTGACAAAGCACCAAACCATCACCATCCGTGGGGGGTTGACATCGGTGGTGTTGCTGGTGGGTAGCAGGCGGCTACAGATAACTGTGAACCAACACTTGGCCTCCCAGGTGAAGGAATTAGAGTTCAGCATGATGCGCTCTTTGACCCATGTGGGCTCCCCTCCCACACAAATTGACTGCACGAGCATGGGCCAGTTGACCGGTGGTGTTTGTAGGAACTGGTAATGATCAACATCCCCAGAGAAGGTCGGAAGCCTGTAAACCCGCCGGATGGCCTCCAGTGAGGCATTCACCCTTGTTCTCCGTACAGTGACTACCCGGTTCACATGCTCCGGGCAGTTTGCATAGAATTCCCGGACCATTAGAATATTGGCCTCCTCAGGTTCTTCGAAGAATATATCCAACTGGCGCCTCTGAATTTCGGCGAACATTTCTGGGCTCTTATGCTGTAAGGCAGCCCTGTCAATTGGCACCTCGTGGACCATCTTCTTGTTGGACTTAGCAGCATACCTGTCCTCAGCAGCCTTTGACACAAATCGGGATGAGTCAAACCGACTAGTGCTCTCTGTGTTTCGCCTTTTTTGTGAGTGAGCCATGGTACTTGTGCTAAGAAGGACAATAGTCAGAGAGTTCCCAAGATGTGTGCATATCGGTTGATTACTCATACTTCACCACCACGAAGGTCACAATGCCCAAACATTTTCTCAATGGGGCCACTTTACAAACACTATGTGGGCATAATTGGTAACAAGCATAAATTGGCCCCATCTCTACTAACTTTCCCCAAACTTGTAACACAACCAAGTACCAATCACGTCCCAACCACTCAAAATTCTTCCACCATTGTCAAACAAGAAACTACCCAACATCAAACTAAAAGTGGACACACCCACCAAAAATAAGTAAGGAGTGATGGAGAACCACCATTACACACAATACAACAAAGATCTACTACAAAAAAGAAAGCTAAAATCAAAAAAATATTCAAAGACTAAAGGAGAAAGAGAGACTTACTTGAGTGAAGATGTGGGGGGGGGAGGGAAAGGGAAGAGTGTTGTGAAGGGGGAGGTTACTGTGGGAATTCGTGGGTCTTTTGTTGGGTAAGAGGAGGGGATTTGGGGGTAGGCGGTCGACCGCGGCCGTGGTGGATTCAGAGAGCTGTGTTTTCGCCGCGGTCGCGGGAGATTCAGAGAGCTGTTTATTCACCGCGGTCGTGCGAGGTTCAGAGAGCTGTTTATTCACCGCGGTTCGCCGCGGTTCGCCGCGGTTCGCCGCGGTTCGCCGCGGTCGCGTGAGATTTAGAGAGGTCGACTTTGGCAGCGGTCGCGCCGCGATTTGCCGCGGTGACGGACGTACGAGAAAAGTACTGAAGCTCCAGTTGTCACCGCGGTCGTGCCGCGGTCCTCTGCGGTCGCGATGTCCTATGCTCGCCTGTTAGTGTGTTTTCCACATATTTATACCTTACCAGAGTTGTTTTATGACCCCGTCTTTCACTCAACACACCCCAAGCTTGTCCTGCACACTCAAAAACTTGTTAAACGTTTGTGCATCAATTACAACACAATCAAAAGAGAAAACACTAAAATCATGGGTTGCCTCCCATGTAGCGCTTGATTTAACGTCGCGGCACGACGAGTAAAACAATCAATGGGTTGCCTCCCATGAAGCGCCTGATTTAACGTCGCGGCACGACGCAGAATGAGCGCATTTAAGGCTTGCTCAACCTTTGTGGTTCAAAAAGATGCACAACGGACAACTCCTTGGTCTCATTCATCCCCACATACAACTTTAATCTTTGTCTATTAAACTTGAAGGCGTTGGAACCATCTTCAGTAGAAATCTCCACAACACCAGAGGGAAACACTGTGACCACTTTGAATGGTCCAGACCATCGGGACTTAAGCTTACCCCGAAACAATCTCAACCTTGAATTACAGAGCAACACTTTGTCTCCGGGTTTGAAATTTCGGTCCATGATATTTTTATCGTGCAACCTCTTCATTCTCTCCTTGTATAGCCTTGTGCTTTCAAATGCTTGATATCGGAATTCCTCCAACTCATGCAACTCTGTTACTCGATTTTCACTCACAGCATCAATATCCAAGTTCAAATACTTCAATGCCCACCAGGATCGATGTTCTAACTCTACATGAAGGTGACGGGCCTTACCAAATACCAATTTGTACGGAGACACACCTATTGGTGTTTTAAATGCGGTCCTATAGGCCTAGAGTTCATTATCAAGTTTCTTCGCCCAATCAGTTCTTGTGGCATTTACTGTTTTGGTTAGCACACTCTTTATTTCACGGTTTGAGACTTCAACCTGCCCACTTGTTTGCGGGTGGTAAGGGGTTTCCACCTTGTGGCGCACATCATACTGGGCTAGTAACTTCTCGAAGGCACGATTGCAGAAGTGCGTGCCTCCGTCACTAATAATGGCCCTTGGAATCCTGAACCGGGTGAATATGTTTTTCTTCAGAAACCCACCACCACTCTTGCATCATTGGTGGGGAACGCTGCAGCTTCCACCCATTTAGACATGTTGTCTACAGCAACAAGTATGTACTTATTGCCATAGGAGCTGCCAAAGGGACCCATGAAGTCGATTCCCCACACATCAAACACCTCTACTTCTTGTATTATGTTCATGGGCATCTCATGTCGACGGGATATGTTCCCCGTCCTTTGGCACTCATTACAGCCTTCACCCATTGGTAAGCATCTTTGAACACGGTCGTCCAGTAGAAACCGACCTCTAACACCTTAGCTGCTGTCCGAACTCCTCCAAAATGTCCTCCATATGGTGATGCGTGACAAGCCTGCAAAATAGCAAATTATTCTATCTCGGGGACCCACCTCTGGATCATGTTATCAATACAGATTATAAATAAATGAGGTTCATCCCAATAGTAATTGCGGCAATCACGATAAAAGCGTCTTTTTTGGACAGAGGAGAGTTCATAGGGTTCAATACCGCTCGCCAGGTAGTTTGCAATGTATGCATACCATGGCACATCTTCCATGCTCGTGGCTAGCAGTTTCTCATCTGGAAAGGTTTCCAGAATATCCTCAGACTCAATCGCATTCTCGGCACCTTCAAGACGTGACAGATGATCAGCGACTTGGTTCTCCGTGCCCTTGCGGTCACGAATCTCCAAGTCAAATTCTTGAAGAAGCAACACCCAACGAATTAGGCGCGACTTAGACTCTTTCTTATCAACCAAGTATTTGATGGCTGCGTGATCGGTGTACACGATCACCTTCGACCCGATCAAGTAAGACCTGAACTTATCAAAGGCGAACACCACTGCCAACATCTCCTTCTCGGTCACCGTGTAGTTCAGCTGAGCTCCACTCAAAGTCCTACTTGCGTAGTAAATTGGGTGCATTATTTTATCTTTGCGCTGACCCAACACGGCTCCCACTGCGTAGTCACTAGCATCGCATATGAGTTTGAACGGTTGCACCCAGTCAGGGGCAACGATAATTGGTGCTTTGACTAGCCACTTTTTCAGCTCCTCAAACTCAAGCCTGCAATTATCAGAGAACACAAAGGGGTTATCTTTTTCAAGCAACTTACAGAGGGGGTTAGCGATATTGGATAAGTCCTTGATGAATCGCCGGTAGAACCCGGCGTGCCCAAGGAAGCTACGAATAGCTTTGACTTATGTGGGAGGTGGAATTTTTTCGATCACATCGACTTTAGCTCTGTCCACCTCAATTACTTTACTCGACACCAAGTGCCCCAAGACGATCCCTTCTTGTACCATGAAATGGCACTTCTCCCAATTAAGCACAAGATTCGTCTCGATGCACCTCTTTAGGACACGGGTTAAATTTCCTAGGCACTCATCGAATGAATCTCCCACTACTAAGAAATCATCCATGAATACCTCCATGATATCTTCCACCATGTCTGAGAATATGGCCATCATGCACCGTTAGAATGTGGCAGGTGCATTGTAGAGGCCAAATGGCATCCTCCTGAAGGCAAACACCCCGTAGGGGCATGTGAAGGAGGTATTTTACCTGTCTTCCGGGGCAATTGAAATCTTGTTGTACCCCGAATACCCGTCCAGGAAACAAAAGTGAGACCTCCCTACAAGCCTGTCGAGCATTTGGTCAATGAAGGGAAGTGGGAAGTGGTCTTTTCGGGTGGCAAGATTCAGCTTTTTGTAATCCATGCATATTCTCCAGCCCGTGACGATTCTTGTAGATATCAACTCATTTTTGTCATTCTTTACCACCGTCATGCCACCCTTCTTTGGGACACATTGCACTAGGTTAACCCAGCTGCTGTCAGAGATGGGAAAAATGATTCCCGCATCTAACCACTTGATGATTTCCTTCTTCACCACTTCCTTCATGCTCGGGTTCAAGCGCCTCTGGTGTTCCCTGGAAGGTCTGTGCCCCTCTTCCAGGAGAATCTTGTGCATGCAATATGCTGGGTTGATCCCTTTGATATATGCCATGGTCCAACCAATGGCAGTCTTGCACTCTGAGAGTACTTGTAACAACTGATTCTCCTGCACATCTAACAAACTGGATGAGATAATAACAGGTAGCGTAGAATTAGGGCCTAGAAATACGTACCTGAGATGATTGCCCCAATGGTTTCAACTCTAGTTTGGGTGGTTCTTCCACAGAGGGCTTGGCTGGCGGGCTCTCTCATTTCTCCAAGTGCAATGGCTCGAACTCGAGAGCCCTCGGCCAGACCCCTTTACCTTCAAGTGCTAACACCCACTCTGCCAATTCCTCATAATTTACATCATCCAAGTTCATTAAACATGCAGCGAGGGAGTCCTCAATAGTCAAGGACGCATCATCTTCCTCCACTATCACATCCACGACATCAATTAAAGAACAGTTGGCAAACTCACTCGGTCACCTCATGGATTTCTGCACGTTGAATGTGATTTCTTCATCATTAAGCCTCATCTTGAGCTCCCTAGTCTCACAATCAATGAAAGCTCTGCCTATGGCAAAAATGGCCTTCCCAAGATTATGGGAATTTCCTCATCCACACGACAGTCTAGTATCACAAAATCAACAAGGAACACAAACTTCCCCACTTGCACCAAAACATCATCCAGAATACCCGACGGTCTCTTCACCGTCCTATCAGCTAGCTGCAGCAACATGGAAGTTGGTCTGGCTCTACCAATACCCAGTCTCTTATAAATGGCCAGGGGCATGAGATTAATATTGGCCCCAAATCACACAAAGCTTTGGCAAAAGCAAAATTGCCAATGGTGTAGGGAATTATAAAACTCCCTGGATCAGACAACTTTTCTGCAATAGGTCATGTTACCACAGCACTACAACTCTGAGTAAGGGTCACAATCGCCAAGTCTTGGAAATCAAACTTTCGATACATCAAGTCCTTCATCATCTTTGCATACCCAGGCATTTCTTTCAAAGCATCAATCAGAGGAATGTTTACCTGAATCTGCTTCAGCATATCCAAGAACTATTTGTACTGCTCATCTTTTTGGTATTTTGCCAGCCTTTGAGGGAATGGTGTTGGCGGTCTCTTTTTCCCAGTGATCTGGGATTTTTCCTTCTCAATTACTACCTCAACTACTGGCTCTGGGGTTATCTCCACTTCCTTCTCAGCCTCACTCTGCCCACTAGGTTCTCCTTCAGTAGTTTGCACTATTACCTTGGTCAAGGTTGTGGAATCATCAATTTCGATTGGCACTGGCGCTAGTGTCTCTGCTTGCCTGCTTTCACGAGCCAACTCTTGCTCTAAGTCTAAGTCTCTACCATTACGGGGACTCACTGCCATCAGCTGCTTCGGGCCCTAGTCCTTAGGATTCACCTGAGTGTCCGTAGGTAAAGTCCCAAGAGGACGATTGTTCTTTGCCATTGAGATTTGGCTCAGCTGCACTTCAATATTTTTAATAGCTGAATCATGTGCATCTACTCTTTCACTAATTTTGGCAGTTGAACCAATCACATGTTGCATCATTGCTTCCAGCTTGGAAAACTCATCTTCTTGCCTCCCCCTCATGTTGTTGCTGAGGGAGGTGGTATGCTTGTTGCTGATTCTGAGTGTTATATCCTTGTGGCCTTTGGTAAGGTGCCACATTACCATGAGGTCTCATAGAACCCATGTTTCCATTGTTCTGTTGCTGATGAGGTGGTCTATATTGTCGAACTTTCTGACCCCAGTTCTTCCCCCCTTGTCTTTGGCCTCCATAGTTTGACACATAATTCATGTTTTCTAGGAAAGGAGGGTGATCACAATCTGCATTCCACTGATTACCAATTGGCTGACTAATGCAAGATGTGCATAAGCCCCCATTGGTAGTATCCACAATATAAACTTGCTGCTTTATCCCCGACTCCTCTACCTTCTTCGTAAGAATACTCATCGGTGTCATCAAAGTCGCCATGTTCTCAGCCATGGTGTTGGACGGATCTAATGGTACTGAGTGAACAACTAGGGTAATTGGAGCACCCTTGGTTGTCCACCCTGAATTCTGTGCCATTGTATCAAGTAAAATCTGGCACTCTCTCCATGTCTTGCTAAGGAATGCTCCACCAGCTGAAGCATCGACATTGACTTTTACACCATCAGCCAGACCCATATAGAATCGCTGTCCCAACATTTGCTCATGAATACCGTGGTGAGGACAGATAACCAGCATCCCTTTAAACCGTTCCCATGTCTCCTGCAGTGTCTCCATGGGATTCTGTCTGAAGCTTATGATCTCATCAATCTGTTGTGCTGTCTTTTTTGGTGGATGGAATTTATTTAGAAATTGCTTGACCAACTCCTCCCATGTTGCAATAGAGTTGATAGGGAGGGAGTTGAGCCAAGTCTAAGCAACTCCTGTCACCGAGAACGGAAACAATAACAGTCTTAATGCCTCCGGGGTAACATTTGGCTGCCTCTAGGTCTTGCAGATAGACAGAAAGTTCTTTAAATTCTGTTGGGGGTCCTCAACATATGACCCCGAAAATAGCCCCTTATTCTGCAACAGATGCATCATATTGTTTGTAATCTGGAAAGACTCTGCTTCAATTTAAGGGACCAAAATCGCGGTTGCCAAGTTGTCAAATGTGGGTTGTGCCCAGTCGTATAATTTCAAGTACAATGGGTACCTGAGGCACTGCAATCCTTGCAGCAGGGTCGACCACACCATCCCTGACATCCCTAACATTAAGGTTGTTTCTGTCATTCAGCTCTGCCATGGCTGGTTCTATGTGTTCAATATGTGGTTGTTGTTTGCTTCTCTGATTGGCCCTGTTCAAGGCCCTGAAAACATTTTCGGGGTCTTGCAATGCTTTAAATACTTCACCAGTTCTCGATCGGTTTCTAGGCATGCACCTGAGCCACCGATTCAACAAACGTTAGAAATTCAATATATGTATGAAATCAAAGAAAATCGACTATACTTAAGAATTTTCGAATTTCCTCCAACTACAATTGATAATACCGTTAATTTCCCGGCAACGACGCCAAAATTTGATCACGCTCAACTATGTCTACTAAAATACTAAGCGGGCGTTGCAAATATAATCCGGGGTATTATGCCCAGTCGAATCCCATAGGGAATCAACGTATCAACTGTTGTTGTTAGATTACCAATTCTCAATAGTCAACTTTCTCAAACTTTGTGAATATCACTTGGTATTTTTTGTATACTACTACAGCTCAACGAAAATATAAAAACTAAAGATTAACTAACAATGGGGTGTAAACAATTATAACAAAGGTCTAAGGTTATGGTTTCCCCCGTTGGTGAAATTCCTTCTTATATATTTCCTATAGTTTTGATTTAGTTATCTCTATCAATCATGAATACTCAAGTTATCAAAATCTCTCTAAAGTAATTATGATAATTTACTAGATGCACTTTCTAAAGTTACGCTAGCTATATTGAATTATGGTTCACTTTAGATTACACCGGAGGTATCGTTATTTCTAATCCGACCTCTAAACCCTCGGTTATAACTCTCGCCTATACTCCGGGAGTGATGGTGTTCAAACAACTACCTAAATATGCACTCTCTCTCAAGTAGATACATAATAACTAGGAACAACTAATTGAGGGCCCTTCAATCAACTACAACAAGAACGTAGTTGAAAAAATAGAGATTAACAACCAAACAAAACTACATTAATATATCAACAAGTTCATCCCCAACGGGTTCCACCAACAACCTTAGAATAGAGAATTTAGCTACTCATGCTCAAGAACAACAAAAACCCAAGATAATTCATAATACTCAAAATAAAGATGAAAAGAAGAAAATATAAAACTCTAATGGTTTCTTGTCTTTTCACAATGAGTTTTGCCTCCTAATTGAGCCTAAAAATAATGATATTTCCCTCTTGGGCGGATTTACATAGTTTAAATAGGGTTTGGCAAATTAATCCCGTGTTTTGCACTTAAGTCCTTCAATTTTCCAAGCCTGTCAGATGTCGCCCGCGGTCGCGGCAGGAATGCGGCGTGACCGTGGTGGGCTACTTCATTTTCTGCTTCAGTTATTTCTCCATCGCGCCCCAACCTGGGGCTGTTCATTTGGATCGGATATCCGAAATCCGAACCGATCCATTCAATTCGGATTTCGGATTTCGGATTGGACCGGATTTCAGATTGTATTTATAAAATTTTTGGATTTCGGATCGGATTCGGATTGGTATATTTTAATCCGATCCGATCCGAAATCCAAAAATTTTATAAATACAATCTGAAATCCGGTCCAATCCGAAATCCGAATCCGAAATGTGCTAAATCCGATCCAATCCGATCCGTGCACAGCCCTACCCCAACCGCGGTCGACCGCGGTTGGGGTAGGGCTGTGCACGGGTCGGATTGGAACGGATTTAGCACATTTCGGATTCGGATTTCGGATTTCGGATCGGATTCGGCTTGGTATATTTTAATCCGATCCGATCCGAAATCCAAAAATTTTATAAATACAATCTGAAATCCGGTCCAATCCGAAATCCGAATCCGAAATGTGCTAAATCCGATCCAATCCGATCCGTGCACAGCCCTACCCCAACCGCGGTCGACCGCGGTTGGGGTAGGGCTGTGCACGGGTCGGATTGGAACGGATTTAGCACATTTCGGATTCGGATTTCGGATTTCGGATCGGATTCGGCTTGGTATATTTTAATCCGATCCGATCCGAAATCCAAAAATTTTATAAATACAATCTGAAATCCGGTCCAATCCGAAATCCGAATCCGAAATGTGCTAAATCCGATCCAATCCGATCCGTGCACAGCCCTACCCCAACCGCGGTCGACCGCGGTCGCGGTGGACCATGTCCCAGTAATTTTGGCCCTTTCTCTTGTGCTTTCCTCACGGGATCCACTCGATTGGCCTCGAACTCCCTTAATTGACTCCAAATAGCTCCAAAGTATCTCCTCTCATCGAATATATCCTGCAGAGCACAAAAAACACTAATTAGAGCATTTGTTTTCAATATTCACATTAGAAACATAATAAAGTATGGTTAATTAGGGGGTAAAATATAGTCTAATTCACTTATTATCACCGGCTCAGACGGTTCCAGTTGGACCAACTCAGGTCCCAGAGGGGTTCATTGCAACCCCGATCCTTCAAGACGCTCTTGTCCGCTTAGTGGGACTCATGGAGATCGTGGCTCAGGCCGGTCTTCTTCCTACTGCACCATCCGTCTCTCAGGCTGGGGGAGGGGACCATACTCCTGCTACTCGCACACCAGAGCAGTTAGCCACTCAATTCCAGACTCCAGCACCCCAGACAGCTGGAGCAGCTCAGCAGGGTATCGTGGCACAGGCCGTTGAGGGGGCGGTTATGTCTGCCGATGCTTTGTGGAGATTGGATCGGTTCACCAAGTTATTCCCTACTACTTTTACTGGTGCACCATCAGAGGATCCCCAGGATTTCTTGGACAGTTGTTATGAGGCTCTTCGGAACATGGGCATCGTAGAGTCCAA
Source organism: Nicotiana undulata (assembly GCA_005239495.1). Classification (NCBI taxonomy): domain Eukaryota; kingdom Viridiplantae; phylum Streptophyta; class Magnoliopsida; order Solanales; family Solanaceae; genus Nicotiana; species Nicotiana undulata. The sequence goes on along the minus strand of MDKH01019204.1, from coordinate 11,031 downwards.
TGGAGTTGATTTTGCCACATTCCGTCTTTCTAGTACCGCCAAGACTTGGTGGAGGGACTATTGCTTGACCAGAACATCTAGGTCTGCACCTTTGACTTGGGCTCAGTTCTCCGAGTTGGTCTTGGGGAGGTTTCTTCTAGTTACTCAAAGACAGGACTATCGGAGGCAGTTTGAGCGCCTCCAGCAGGGATCTATGACTGTTACACAGTACGAGACCAGGTTCATCACTCTGGCCCGACATGCTATCATGATACTCCCCACTGATTATGAGAGGGTGAGGAATTTTATTGAGGGTCTAGCTCAGCCTATCACACTTCAGATGGCAAGGGAGGCAGGTACTGATATCTCTTTCCAGGATGCGGCTGATGTGGCCAGGCGTATTGAGATGGTCTTATCACAGGGCTGTGGTCAGGGGTCTGACAAGAGACCTCGTTATTTCGGCCGATTCAGTGGTGCCTCATCTGGAGGCAGAGATTCTTTTGGTAGATGTCATCCTCCTAGGCCATTCCAGTCGGCACTTCAGGTATCCCGTAGTGTACCGTCAGCTCCTATCAGTGCACCGCCGATTTAGAGCTTCCAGGGTGGTTATTCTGGCCGTCAGGGACAGTTTTAGGGTCAGCAGCCCCAGCAGTCGAGGTCTTGCTTCACTTGCGGTGGTACGGGGCACATTTCCAGGTTTTGCCCCAGAGGTTTTGGTGGTCCTCAGTATCAGGGTTCCCGTGCTATGGTTCCCGCATCAGGTGCACCCCCACCCTCTCAGCCAGCTAGGGGTGGAGGTCGAGGTGCTAGAGGTGGAGGCCAGACTATTAGAGGTAGAGGACATGCTGTGAGAGGTAGAGGTCAGCCCGCAGTAGGTCGACCCAGAGATGTTCAGGTTGGAGGGGCTCTGCCCCGGTGCTATGCTATTCCTGCCAGGCCTGAGGCTGAGGCCTCTGATGCAATCATTACAGGTATGGTTTCAGTTTGCAGCCGAGATGCTTTGGTTTTATTTGATACAGAGTCTATATTCCCCTATGTGTCTTCATATGTTTCCCCTTATCTGAGTATGCCCCGTGATTTCCTGAGTACTTTTGTATATGTGTCTACACCGGTGGGTGATTCTATTGTGGTAGATCGAGTCTACCGTTCATGCTTAGTGGTTATTGGTGGTCTGGAGACTCAGGTAGATCTTTTTCTCTTTATATGGTTGACTTTGATGTTATTTTGGGGATGGATTGGCTATCTCCCTATCATGTTATTCTGGACTGTCATGCCAAGACAGTGACCTTGGCCCTCCCAGGAGTACCTCGTTTGGAGTGGAGAGGGACTTCTAGTCATTCTTCCGGTAGAGTTATTTCATATATGAAGGCTCAGCGCATGGTCAAGAAGGGTTGTTTGGCCTATTTGGCCTATGTTTGTGATTCTAGTGCTGAGGTCCTTCTATGGAGTCTGTGCCCGTGGTTTGTGAGTTTCTAGAGGTATTCCCTTCTGACCAGTCGGGTATGCCACCCGACAGGGATATTGATTTTTGCATTGAGTTGGCTCCGGGCACTCAGCCCATTTCTATTCCGTCGTATCGTATGGCCCCGCCAGAGTTGAAGAAGTTGAAGAACCAGTTGCAGGATTTGTTGGATAAAGGCTTCATTAGGCCTAGTGTTTCTCCTTGGGGTGCCCCGGTGTTGTTCGTTAGGAAGAAATATGGCTCAATGAGGATGTGTATTGACTACCGACAGTTGAATAAGGTTAATATTAAGAATAATTATCCTTTGTCGAGGATTGATGATCTATTTGACCAACTTCAGGGTGCTACAGTGTTTTCCAAGATAGATTTGAGATCTGGTTACCATCAGCTGAGGATTAGTGCGTCTGATGTCCCTAAGACACCCTTTCGCACTCGGTATGGGCACTATGAGTTCTTGGTGATGTCATTTGGGTTGACAAATGCCCCCGCTGCTTTCATGGAACCGAGTGTTCAGCCCCTATTTGGACTCGTTCATTATTGTTTTCATTGATGATATATTGATATACTCCCGTAGCCGAGAGGAGCATGAGCAGCATCATCAAGTCATCTCCAGACTCTGAGGGATAGTCAGTTGTATGCCAAATTTTCCAAGTGTGAGTTATGGTTGAGTTCGGTTGCATTTCTAGGCCATGTGGTATCATCCGAGGGTATTCAGGTGGATCCCAAGAAGATTTCAGCAGTCAAAGGTTGGCCTAGACCCACTTCAGCTACTGAGATTCGGAGCTTCTTGGGCTTAGCAGGTTATTATCGTTGATTTGTGGAGGGCTTTTCATCGATTGCAGCCCCGATGACTAGGTTGACCCAGAAGGGTGCCCAGTTCAGGTGGTCAGATGAGTGTGAGGCGAGATTTCAGAAGCTCAAGACAACCTTTACCACGGCACCAGTGTTAGTTTTTTCCCACAGGTTCAGGGCCTTATACTGTGTATTATGATGCTTCACGGGTTGGACGTAGTGCAGTGTTGATGCAGGATGGAAAGGTTATAGCTTATGCTTCACGACAATTGAAGATTCATGAGAAGAACTATCCAGTCCATGATTTGGAGATAGAAGCTATTGTTCATGCGTTGAAGATTTGGAGGCACTATCTGTATGGGGTGCCATGTGAGTTGTTCACGGACCATAAGAGTTTGCAGTAATTGTTCAAGAAGAAAGAGTTGAATATGAGGCAGAGGAGATAGTTAGAGCTGTTGAAGGATTATGACATTACCATCTTATATCATCCGAGGAAGGCCAATGTGGTGGCCGATTCTTTGAGCCGTAAGTCAGCCAGCATGGATATTCTTGCCTACCTATCAGTCGGAGAGCGACCGTTTGCGTTGGATGTTCAGGCTCTGGCCAACCGATTTATGAGATTGGAGGTTTCTGAGACTGGCAGTGTTTTGGCCCATACTGTGGACCGTTCTTCATTGTATGATCGTATTCGGGTCAGGCAGTATGATGATCGTCATTTATGTGTTCTTAGAGATACGGTCCGGCACGGAGGTGCCAAGCAGGCCACAGTTGATGATGAGGGAGTTCTGAGGATGCAGGGCCGTATTGTGTGCCTGATGTTGATGGTATTCGTGAGTTGATATTGTAGGAGGCCCATAGTTCCCGGTGTTCCATTCATCCGGGCGCCGCAAAGATGTACCAGGACTTGCGGCAACATTATTGGTGGCGGAGGATGAAGAAGGATATTGTAGCCTATGTAGCTCGGTGCTTGAACTGTCAGCAGGTTAAGTACGAGCACTAGAAACCCGGTGGTTTGATGCAGCAGATTGAGCTTCCCGAGTGGAAATGGGAGCGTATCACCATGGATTTTGTAGTTGGACTCCCACGGACTCAAAGGATGTTGGATGCGGTGTGGGTCATTGTGGATAGGTTGACCAAGTCAACACACTTCATTCCTGTATCAGTTTCGTATTCTTTAGAGAAGTTGGCAAAGATCTATATGAGGGAGATTTTTCGATTGCATGGTGTGCCCGTGTCCATTATATCTGACCGAGGTACTCAGTTTACCTCCCATATCTGGAGAGTATTTCAGCGTGAGTTGGGCACACGGGTTGATTTGAGCACAGCGTTTCATCCTAAGACGTACGGACAGTCCGAGCGTACTATTCAGATCTTGGAGGATATGTTATGAGAGTGTGTAATTGATTTTGGGGGTTCGTGGGACCCGTTTTTTCCTTTAGCTGAGTTTTCCTACAACAAACAGTTATCAGTCGAGCATTCAGATGGCTCTGTATGAGGCGTTGTATGGTAGGCGGTGTCGCTCCCCAATCGGGTGGTTTGAGCCAGGAGAGGCTAGATTGTTGGGTTCTAAGTTAGTCCAGGATGCCTTGGACAAGGTGAAGGTCATTCAAGAGAGACTTCGCACAGCTCAGTCCATGCAGAAGAGTTATGCGGATCGCAGAGTTCGAGACTTTGCATTTATGATAGGAGATCGGGTCTTCCTTCGGGTGTCGCCCACGAAGGGTGTGATGAGGTTCGGAAAGAAGGGCAAGTTGAGCCCTAGGTACATTGGTCCATTTGAGATTCCGGATAAGGTAGGAGAGGTGGCCTACAGACTTGCCTTGCCACCGAGTTTATCAGTCGTGCACCCGGTGTTTCACGTATCTATGCTTCGGAGGTATATTGAGGATCCATCTCATATGATTGGCTTCAGCGGCGTCCAGTTGGACAAGGATTTGACTTATGAGGAGGAGCCGATAGTCATATTAGCTCGGCAGGTTCGTTAGTTGAGATCGAAGAGTTATCCTTCGATTCGTATTCAGTGGAGAGGTCAGCCTGTTGAGGCAGCTACATGGGAGTTCGAGTCCGATATGCGGAGCCGATATCCCCATCTTTTCCCCGATTCAGGTACCTTTCTATGTCCATTCAAGGACGAACGTTTGTTTTAGAGAGGGAGATTGTGATGACCCAAAAGGTCATCCCATGTAATTTTAGCTAAATCAGTGTCCCGAGGTCATGAAAGACTCCTTTATCTCACCTCGATATGCGTGTGAAACCCGGGTGCGTAGCCGGGGAGCCATTATGTAGGAAATTTGATAAATGATGTTTTTATAATAATTATTTGAATAAAGTTGACTTTGGTCAACATTTTTGGTAAACGGACCCGGACCCGTGATTTTATGGTCCCGGAGAGTCCGTAGGAAAATATGGGACTTGGGCGTATGTCTGGAATCGAATTTCGAGGTCCCAAGTCCGAGAAAGGAATTTTTAAAGAAAATTATTTTCTGAAAAATATAAAGGCTTTTGAAAATGAAATTTGATGTGAAACCTATGTTATCGGGCCCGTATTACGGTTCCGGAGCCCGGAGCAGGTTCAATATGGTTTATATGAGTTATCTGTGGAAATTGGTAAGAAACGGTCTTCGTTTGACGTGATTCGGATCAAAAATGGAAGATTTGAAGTTTAAGAGGGTTTTGAGAAATTTTATAGATTTTGAGGTTTAATTCGATGTTTATGACGCTATTTTGGCATTTTGATTACTCGAACAAGTCCGTAGGATGTTTTTGAGGTTGTTTGTATATTTGGTTTTGAGCCCCGAGGGCTCGGGTGAGTTTCGGGTAGGCATCGAGGTGTTACCTAGGCTAAAAATCTGGTGTTTTGTTGTTGTTCTGGTGTCCTGTGATTTACCCTTCGCGATCGCGGTGCAGTTCACGCGATCGCGATGTTCAAGTGGCTGAGGGTGGGGAAATAGCCCTATGCGAAAACAGGGCCCAGGATGCGATCGCGGATCCTGGGGGTATTACTCTACGCGACCACAAGGGGCCACACGCGATCGCATAACGTTAAAGGGATCTGGGGGATGGGTAGTTCTTCCCTCTACGCGAACGCGGTCGCTTGGTCGCGATCGCGAGGGTCATTGTCCAGTACTCATTTCTTCGCGATCGCATTTGTCTAGGACCAGTACTTTACGCGATAGCAGGAGACCTGTCGCAATCGCGTAGGTCATTTTTGCCCAGCGATTTAAATGATCCAAAACAGAACACTTATTCAGGATTTCACCATTTTTCCATAAACCCTTTCTTCTCCAAAGCTCTTAGGCAATTTTTGAAGCACTTCATCACCATAGCCTCTTAGGTAAGTGATTCTAACATTGTTTTCTTCCATTTTTCATCAATAACTATTAGATTCTAGGCCTAAAAACATGAAATCAAAGGTAGAAATTGGGGTTTTGGGTAGAGTTAGGGCTTTTTGAATATTTGGGAATTTGACCTGGTTTTGGGGTTGGATTTCAAAACAAATTATATATTCGGGCTCGTGGGGGAATGGGTGATCAGGTTTTGGTCCGAACCTCGTGTTTGGACCAAGCGAGCCCGGGGTCGAATTTTGGAAATTTTGGAAGAATGTTGGAAAATCTATAATTAGGCTTTGGAATTGAATTGTGGAATAATGATTGATATTATTGAGTTGATTATGTCTAGATACGATTGTTTCGGAGTCAGATTCGAGAGGAAAAGCGGTGTTAGAGGCTTGATTTACATTCTTGGAGCCGAGGTAAGTGTTTGGCCTAACCTTAGCTTGAGGGAATAGGTATAGAGTCTTATTTGCTATGTGTTATTCCATGTCCAACGTATAGGTGAGGTGACGGGTACCTATATGTTGTGGTCGAGCATGCCCGTGAGTCAAACTTGATGATTTATATAGTGTTCTTTGATATTCTTCATGTAATGAATTAACTGTCATTTTGGAAGTGATACATTGAGGTTAATTCATGATGTAGAATGTTATTAATTATTCGTTTGGTTGAGGATTATTTATTAATTTATACCTTCGAGTGAGATTGGTTATAGCTGAGTCCCTTGCCGGGACGGTAGAATCCTTGTTGATTATTTCTGTACATTTGAGGTTTCTTATTATTGTCTTTCCCGTCGATTATTTGCTTTTACATATGTTATGCACGAGGGGACATTCTGTGCCGAGCGATTGTGAGGTTATGCACGAGGGGACATTCCGTGCCGAGTGATTATTTATTTATTTATGCACGAGGGGACATTTCGTGCCGAGTGATTATTATTTATGCACGGGGGTACATTCCGTGCCGAGTGATTGTGAGATTATGCACGGGGGGACATTCCTTGCCGAGTGATTGTGAGGTTATGCACGAGGGGACATTCCTTGCCGAGTGATTGTGAGGTTATGCACGAGGGGACATTCCGTGCCGTTTCTATTTATTTACATGTTCAGAGGCATTGATTCCTGATGTTATTTATACATCTCAACTGTTGTCTTGTTCTGTTGTTTTGGTTAGTTGTTGCCCCTTTATCCCCAGCATGTTCTCCCGCATTGTTGGATTTACTTGCTTATTTCCTGTCATTATTTCCTGTTACATTATTGAATTGCACATGTGTTATTTGTTTCCGTGTCCTAGCCTCGTCACTACTTCGCCGAGGTTAGGCTCGGCACTCACTCAGTAAATGGGGTCGGTTGTACTGATGCTACACCTGCACTTCTTTATGTTGTGCAGATTATAGTGCCGGACCTAGTGGACAGTGATTCAGGGAGTAGCCTTCAGTCCATGGCGACACTGAGGTAGTCCTGCAGGCGCCCGCAGGCCTTGGCATCTCCTCTTATCCTTTTCCTCATCTTCTGTCTTATCCTGTAATTCCAAGACAGTTGTATTCACTTATTTCAGACCATTGTATTTAGTAAAATCTTAGACTGTTCGTGAGATTGTGATACCAGTTTTTGGGGTTGTAATTGAGGAAGTTTTTATGAGGTTTATCGTTAAAGTTCTTGAATTTATTAGTCTTCCGCATTCTTTAATTATAATTGCTCTAGTTATTGTTGTTAGTTCAACTTAATTAAACGTTGACTTGTCTAGCGGGTAACAACGTTAGACGCCATCACGGCCTGAAGGTAGGATTTCGGGTCGTGACACTATGTTTCTAAACTGGTCTGGAACCAAAGGTTGATTCTGAGTAATTCTCCGAGCCCTCTCTTCTTCATATGCAATTTGTGCATCTCGAAGAGCTGCTTCCTCAGCATCCCGAGTAGATTTTTCTCTTAGCTGGGCCGCCTCTCTCGCAACCGAATCAACATTATCATCATCTCCCGCCATATTTTCTTTGGTTGAGGATTGCCCAAGATTTTCGATATTCTCAGGGAGATTTCTTTCCTTCCTCAAATGTCGCAGTTGTTTTTCAATTTCTGGTTCGTATGGTAGCAATTCTTTCCCAGAAGATTGAGTCATGCACCAATCTAACCTATAGCATGTGCACAGTCAAAGAACACCCAAATGTACAAAAAGAAAAAGAAAATAAAAAGAAAAAATTCCTGAATTAGCACTACAAACTATTTCAAATACTATTGATTGCCAATTCTTGGCAACGACGCCAAAATTTAACGAGCGCAAAACACACACTACAATCTTCTCGCAAGTCGAATATAGTAAAATATAATATCGTATCCATAGGGATTGGAGTTAAACAATATTATTGAAGTTTGTAGCTAGATATCTAACCAAGATGATCAACAATTTATATTTGTGTGATTAAAACTAAAACTAACTAAGAGTCTAAACGATTGGCTAATGACAATCAACGCAAGTAATGAGCAAAGAAGGTTATCAACTGGGAGAAGATAAGGATGATAGGATAGATGCAAGAAAAATATTTGGGATCTAACTCTAGATAATTAATTTCTAATTTCAAGTGATTCTCTCGAATTTACTTGGTTATTAGTTCAATTGTTTAGAAGAAACTCCTCTCTCGATTAAGTCTCAACCTCACAACTGAACCAATTTTAAGCACGTGAAGATATGCAAGAATTCGTAGTGGATTGGTCTGTAGGAGAACCTCTCTCGATTATCCTCCTAACTATGTTTAATCAAAAATTCAACTATCCTCTTTCTATTACTAAGAAGAATTAATGAATTCAACCAACAAAATATAATGTAAAGATCTCACAAGTTATGCCTCTCTCGATTACATGAACTAGTGAATGTAGATGCAACGATTAAAACATCCAAAATGATTCAACACATAAAAACTAGAGTTAATATCCACAAAAAATTATCAATCCATCAAAGCGTAAAGAGAACTACTCCATGGATATGTAGTAATTCATCATAAATATGTTTAAGTTAAAGGAAAACATAAACGATCCAAACTCTTGTCTTAAGTGAGGATTGAATGATGAAATCCTTGAGCTTTTGCTTCTCCACCTCCTCCTTGGCTTCCTTAGGTCTAAGATGTGTCAAAAGTTCCCAAAATAACATTTTTACATGTATTTATACTAAGTAGGGTCGGGCCCAAACGAAAACACCTTCTCCTAGCCGATATTGGATTGTTACTCTATAAAACATACACAAGCGCTGCATGGGGCAACACGCCACGCGGGGTAGTAGTGGAACTTATCGGAGAGAATGAATTTCGACTGGCAACAACAATTTGGGCAGCCGCGGCGCGCCACACGCCGCCCCACGCACCGCAGCTGTGGAGGTTTCTTAGAGTGAATCATTTTCGCTCGCTTTTTGATATCCAGGCTTGGTCCTTGACCCCCCGAACGCGATCCCGGCTTAATCCCTTGAGATTTTACTCAAACTTCAAAGCTCCAAATCAATTGAATTCATTCTGTAACAACTACATAGCTCGGAATCACTCCTACAAGGTATAAAACACATAATTAGTGCAAAACACTAGCGATTACAACTCAAAATTAATTACAGTGCAGTAAATTAGAGTGCAATAAGCGACTAAAACACAAGATTATAGCCTACCATCAATAACCGATAAGAAGAATCATTAAGTGTAAATATCTGTCCGATCTGCTCGATAAGTATCCCTAGGTGGTAGTTTTAAAGAAGAATGAAAATAGAAGGTATACATCCATTACACTAACTTAAATAAGGCATGTCTCAAAGATTCTTTCATGTTGACGTGAATCTACCGGCTAATAGACACGACGACCAATCACGAATTATTGAGAATTTTGGATACGTATTCCGGATACAACCAAATCAGAATGGAATCGAAAGATCAAAAGAAACCATCTTTATTACAAAAAAGGAGACTTATTATTACAATGTAATGTCGTATGGATTGAAAAATGCAAGGGCTACAAACTAGTGTTTGGTGACTCGAATGTTCAAGAAATACATCAAAACAATCATGGAAGTTTACATTGATGACATGTTGGTAAAGCCAGTTAAGGCCACATATCATTTTAGACACTTGAGAGAAACATTTGTGACTCTCCAGAAGTACATTTGGGGTGGCATATGAGAAATTCTTAGGATTCCTTGTTTCTACCAAGGGATTGAAGTCAATTCGAATCAGATCAAATGTATTGAGGGAATATAGGATATCTTGACAAATAAGAAGGAAGTAGAACGGTTAACAGGTTGCATGGTAGCTCTGGGATTTATCTCAAGGTCATCAAAAAGGAGATATAAGTTCTTTTCGGTGCTGAAAAAGCGCAAGAAATTTGACTAGACGCCGAAATATCAACAAACACTATGAGATTTAAAAGTTACAGGGAAAAGCGAAATATAATTGCAAAACCCCAAGAAGTAGAATGATTGTTGGTCTACCTAGCAGTTTCAGAGATCTTGGTAACTGCAGTATTGGTCCGAGAAAATAAAGATAAGAAATCCCCCATTTCCTATGTTAGAAACTCACAAGATATTCTCACTTAGAAAAGTTGTCCTTAGCTTTAACAACGTCTTCCTAAAAACTAAGACCATATTTTCTATGTCATCCGATTTTGATAGTCATGGATTTTCTGTTATGGAGCATCCTCCATAAATTGAATCTCTCGGCGTGACTAGCAAAGTGGGTGGTCAAACTTAGTGAATATGACATAACATATCATATTAATTGTAAAGACCCGTAAAAAATTTTGCATAAAATAATGCCCGAATAAGTCCCCAAGTGGTTAACTCAGGAAATTCTTAAAACGGACCTTAATTTTTGTAAAAATACCCCAGATTTGAAAGGACTTAATTTTTCCAGAAATTGGGGGTTATGCGATGCACTATGCGATCGCATAACGTGTATGCGGACCGCATAGTGGTCGCATACACGGGCAGATCGCTTCCCAATTGAAGCGGTGTTATGCAACCACCCAGGATTGACCGGACAAAGGTTTCAAATGAGCATCCCATGGGGCAGCCATAGCTTGAACCTTCCTTCTCGCAGTCAGCTATATAACTCATGCAGCAAAGGTTCGAGCAGGATGGAGGTTAGTCTTCCTCGTCTCTTTCGGGTGGGCGGCGGCAATAGCTCTTCTAGCATCAGCATGGATTGACCAGAGACTGGGAGTAGTCGTCATCTTTTTCCATAGTAGTCATCCAGCAAGAAAGGGAAAGGTCGCATAATGAGTATGCGGACCGCATAGTGGTCGCATACACGGGCAGATCGCTTCCCAATTGAAGGGGTGTTATGCGACGCATAATGCGATCACATAATGAGTATGCGGACCGCATAGTGGTCGCATACCCGGGCAGAATGTTTTCAAAATTTGGCCCACCCGGGGGCCGTTCTGCGGTCCAATATGCGGACCGCATGTCAGGAATGCGATCGCATTCCTGACCACATATTCG
>ML274551.1:716-14492 GCA_005239495.1 Nicotiana undulata | reverse complement strand
AGTGCGATCGCATAGCCCAAGGACCCCACCTTGCGCGATCGCGAACTAGACCCTACGATCGCGAAGAGTACCTAGCCAGCCCCTGCCCAGGCATCCTATACCTCTATGCGATCGCGAACAGTGTTATGCGATCGCATAGAGGAACTGACCTCCCCCTTCACCTATCTCTATGCGATCGCATATAGGCCTATGCGATCGCATAGAGCAAAAACCTGAAGCACCAGCAACATCAACTTACACCAGATTTTTCCTATCTTTTACACCACGTTAGCTATCCGAAACTCACCCGAGCCCTCGGGGCTTAAAACCAAAAACACACACGACTCCCAATACATCATACGAAATTGTTCAAGCTTTTAAATCATCAAATTATCATCAAAAACACATAATTAAACCTCAAAAATCCAATTAATCAAACTTAAGAACTTTAAAATTCTAGAATTCACCTCAATACGCCGAACCGGCCTAAACTGCTCGGAACGACTTCAAACTTTGCAGACAAGTTATAATTAACACCACGGAACTATTCCCGGTCTCGGAATCTCATTCGGACCTCGGGAACATAACACTACTTTCCAAGCCACATTTCTAGTTCTTTAAAACCTCAAAGTCTCATTTTTTATCCGAAACCACTCATTTCAAGTCCGTTTTACACCAAATTTCACAGATAAGTCACATAACATATAATAAACCTGTTCCGGGCTCCGGAACCATAATACGGGCCCGGCAACACGGTTTTCACATAATTATTCATTTTCAAAATCCTTTATTATTTTCAGAAAACAATTTTCTTTAAAAATTCATTTCTCGGGCTTGGGACCTCGGAATTCGATTCCGAGCATATGCCCAAGTCCCATATTTTCCTACGGACCCTCCGGGGCCGTCGAATCACGGGTCCGGGTCTGTTTACCAAAAATGTTGACCAAAGTCAACTATATTCATTTATTAATTATCAAAACTCGGGTTTTATCAGATTTTCACATAATAGCTTCCCGGCTACACGTCCGGACTGCGCACGCATATCGAGGTGAGACTAACGGAGGCTCTCGGAGCCTCGGAACACAGATATAGCTTAAATTACATAAGATGACCTTTTGGGTCATCACACACTCCAGATGTAGATTTTTCACGCTGAGATACCACTTGTACAATTGTGCTTTTTACTTTAATCATATTTGCAACGTTTGATGTTTCAAGGGATATACTTAAACATATATGCTTACAAAATTTCATTTTCAATCACTGCACAAAATTGTGTGGTCTGAACTCTGAAGTGATATTGCAGGGGAAAAAAAGAAAAATTATGACAAAGACATAGAAACCCCTCTCCAATATTTCATGTGTGCAAAAGTATGTCAAATAGTTTTGGCGAAGATAAACTCGTGGCGGACTTGAATTGTTGGCAGAGGAAAAATATACACTTATTAGGCCTATATAATAATAAGTCAAAATAAAATAGAACTCTGAGTAGTAAGATGAAATCACTTTGCTGGATTAAATATATAAATTTTGAATAATGACATTTCAAGTGCCTTATGCTGCATGTATTTAGCAGGTAATGCAGTTAGAGGGCAGTTACTTGTATTCAATTGTAGGCCTTGTAATGAAACAACCATATTTTAGTGTTGGATTCTATCAGAGGCAAGCATATGTTCTACATATCAGTAGAAGGAAAAGTTCTACATATCAGTAGAAGGAAAATCTAGTGAAATAAAGTAAATAAAAAGTGTAAGCATATGAGCCAATTTCCAATGAGCATATCACATTGTAAATGTATCTAGATAGCGAAACAATACTTACCTTGTCTTTGCTCTGATCGTTTCTTGCTGAGTTTTTCTTCTTGAAGAGTTATTTGTTTTTTCTTGGTTTCTTATCGAGTTGATTATCTCTTATTCTCCTTTTTAATTTGAGATCTGTATTCGCGATCCCTTCGTACAGAAAGTATGGGATCACCAAGTGTTTCTACACAACATTAATAATATTGGAGTCAGAAGTATATTTGTCAGAAGTATATTCTCAGTTAAATTAAACTGTAAGAATATGTAGCGGTGATTAAACTTCGAAACCTCGGTAGTCCAAACATAATTCAATTTGTAGTAACTAACCGCAAAGCTTACCTAAAAAGGTACCAATGGAGAGCGTGGAAGCTAAAGTCAGGAAGCACGGAAAACAAACCTAAATGGAGATCTCAGGTAACAGGAATCTCATAAGAAAAAGCAGAGGATTATCAAAGTATATAGAGAAAGAAGACATTACGTAAATGAATAATTCAATCATTTTTTTTACAAAAAAGCAATCATATTAGATAGAGATCAAGATGAAATTGAGATGAAAACAAATGGAAGATGAAAATACATGTTGGTTAACATTTAGAGATACAAACGAAGTATAATCTACTGAGGAATCATCCACTCCAGATCAAAAGACTTAGAAAATCGTCTTGTAGTAAGAAACATCACATGATTGCCTTTTGAATGATTTCATCGTAAACTATGTTACAAGTAGAATGATCATCATTGCTAGTCAGGGTGGGAGGTCGAATCAATAATTTTACTCAGTTCAAACTCTTTGCTCTAGATAAGGCAACATAAAGTTGGCCGTGGAAAAATACAGGTTCACGCAAATAAATTCCCACAAAATTTAATGTCTGACCCTGCGCTTTATTTATAGTCATAGCAAAGCACAATCTTATTGAAAATTGTGTTCTCTTGAATTGAACAGGCAATTTTTTTATCATTTGATGATAATAATGGTATTCTCGGAATAAATAGATGTGTATTCTTAAAATCACCAGCTGCTATATTAGCACTTAAAACATGAGTTTTAAATTCACAACAGTTTAATCACGTTCCATTGCATAAACCTTCGTATGGATTTAAGTTTCGTAATAACATAATTGGACAATTATTTTTCAACGATAATATGTACGGAGGAAAACCTGCAGGGTTTAAAGTATGCAATAGATCTTCAAATTGTGATTGATTGTCAGATTCAATGGTCTCATCAATACCAACAAATGTTCTTGCTTTTCATGGAATTTGATCAATAAGCATATCCTTGATATCATCGACAAGATTATTTTTTGTTGTCAAAATTACACGAGAGTCTGTACAAGAAGCGTTATAACCAGATGATTCAAATATGGATATGTCACTGTGAATAGTTTATCTAAAGATTCTCTTTCAGCTGTGAAAGGAACAATTAAAGAATTTGGTACTTAAATGTTATTTCTTGCGTTAAGACGTTCTTGTCCATTCTCAATTCTTAGCAAATAATCACAAAATGCTGGATCAGTATTTGCCCTTATATTCTCAGATAATTGTATTTTTTCTAGATTGTCCCAAATGCTGGAATACAACAAACTTTGATTAATGAAATCTTCTTTTTTTCCATTTCTCACAACGGGAAGAGTTTGTCTAAAATCACCTAAAAAAACAACTACTTTTTCACTGAATAATACATTTGTATCCATGAGATCTTTTAGTAGCAAATCAAAAACTTCTAGCATTCTTTTATTTTCCATAGATGCCTAATCCCATACAATCAATTTTGCATCGCGAATTAAACTTGCAAGTGCGCTTTGTTTACTAATATTGCAACTGACATTCTCGTCAATATCAATAGGAATCTTAAAGCGTGAATGTGCAGTACGCCCACCAGGGAGAATAGAAGCAGCGACACCAGAAGTCGCAGTTGCCAAAGCGATATATCCCATAGATCGCATAGTTGCTAGTAAAGCACGGTACAATAAAGTTTTTCCAGTTCCTCCTGGACCGTCAATGAAAAATGTGCCCGCTTTGTTGGAAAATACTCTGTTGATAATTACATCATATGCTGTCAGTTGATTTCTGTTTAGTTTCTTATGCAATAGTAGCTTGTCTTCATTGACAATGATATTTCTTTCAAAGTGAATCTCTTTTGCTTCTTTCGCTTCTGCGGATGGTCTAATAGTTAGTGGAATGAGTTCATATTCATTTACATTGTGACCCATAGAATGCAAAATATCATTGATATGGTTCAAAACTTGATATCAGATTTCTTTTGTTTCAATAGTTTGTAACACTTTATAATCTTCAGACATAGACTCTTCAAATTGCTCCCATAATTCTCTTGGATTGGTAGGGTTGCAGTGTACCAATAACGTAGCAAACAAACGCCTTAAACTATATGGCATCTGATAACTTGTTGCTTCAGACATGCATTTTGTTAAACTGTTGTCACACTGTAGTAATCCTCTTTTCTCTACAGATTCTCTAAATGTACTACAAGGTTCTCCATTTACTATAAGAAGATCCTCGTATGATGTCGGCCCACGCTCATGGATCAATAACAATCTAAGATAATATCGTTCTACTTCTGTTGGATGACATGTTACAACGCGGCCAATTGCACAACGACGTTGTCGAAGTAGCCAAAATTTGTCGCAATATGACCACACAAAGTATTCAGGAAATTCTCTGTACAATAAGTTCATCTTCTTGGCATTCTTATCTGTTTTGTTCATATAGAAAAACTCGGTCAACATAGTTTTTTTAATCATTGGGATTATTTACAATCGTATTTACATTCATTTTTTTCTTGAAAGAAACAAGTTGTTGTCCATCAAGATGCAGTTGAAGACGATAAACATTAGGACACATTTCGCTAATAGGAAAACGAAAGAGACGCCATACAACTTCCGGAGGTGATACCCATCTAGCAGAACGATATTCATTTACCTCATCTATTTCTATATTCGCATCATTATTCTGTACAGAAAATGCAATTTTGTCATGTCCTTGACAGATGTACTTATAAAGGTACTTCACAACTTTGATATCAGAGCAAACTTCAACATTTATATGACAATTGAATTTACCGAGAAATACAGATTGTATGAAATGACCCAAGAGTTATCTAAGTAATGACCTCTTACTTTCACAACTTCACCTGTATTTCGTCTTCTATAAATTGGATAAGAATCATTTCCTTTTGATGTTTGATCAACAAACATTTTGGATATTTGAACTTTCAAGAACCCGTTTTTTTCTTCCCCGTGAAAATTTCTAATACCACAATGCCACCCACTTTGTCCATATGGAAATAGTAAAGGATACTGTAAAGGATCATAACAACCAAAATAGTAGTTCACTTTTTGCGTTCTATTGCTGTGAGTATAAATTTGAACGTGCGGTACATGAATAGCACCAACATCATTCTCATCAACCCATATTGCTGCAACCTCAGTAGTACTTGGCAAGTTAAATATTCGTTGATCCAATCCAGAGTCACATTTAAGTGCGATGTGATAGTTCTGTAAGTTCGAAATCTCAGATAAAGTTCGTAAAAATATAGAATATGGATTATCTTTTAGTGTGTCTATAAATTCCCTCACTATTAATTCATCTATTTTATCAGAGCAAGCCATTCTATTTGCAATATCATTATCGTTGTCATAAGAGTACAACTGTAAATTTTTAGGTCTTCTCTCCGTAGGATATAAGTCATCAATAAAGTGATACATTTGACCTTAAACTCTGAATGTATATATACCACGGGTTTTTTTGGCTAAATCTTTATCGTAACTGACACCAAGTGAGGTAAAAGCAAACATATTATTATATGTTCTAATATACGTTTGGAAGTTCTTACATTTTGCAGAAGATCCTAGATATAAATTTCTTAGTGCAGGCGGCATTCTGTGATAAGTCAACTTAACCGTACCATTAGCACAACAAAATGAAGGTGATTCATACTCAAATTGTTTGGCTGAGCAGAATTCACAGTTTGGCACTTTTCTAAGTGGAACATAGTCAGAGCGTAATCGGATATTATTAGGCATATTTCTCTTTTTTCCATAACCATCGTTAGTCAAATTTTTCTTAATCTCTACATGACCTGCATGCGCCAAGCAGACTTAACGAATGGAAAAAATTATGAAACGACAAATAGTAGAAACAATATGTTATGTTCATACTAACCGTCAGCCAAAATCGTCTCAAAGGATGTAGCAGTTGATTCATATGAGGTGGCAGATGTAGAACTTGGGGCAACACAATTATCGATTAAACATTTGAACATAGCAGATGTAGAAACGTTAGTGAATGATTAAATTTTTCGAAAACGTGAAAAGGGTACACCACATTTTTCTCCTTGTGAAGTACGTCAGGTGGCGTAAAAACTTCATATTCAGTGACTGCTGCAAAAAAAATTGTTAACAAACATGAGAATCACACGGGCATAACTGTGTCGCATGCACACTCATATGTGTGTGTGTGTGTATATTTTTATCATATATGGGAAAAGACAAATAATGTAACCTGTTTTTGATATAGAACAAGAGGTTCCAGCAGCGAAATTACCCTGCATTACTGTCACGACCCGAAATCTCACCTTCAGGCCGTGATGGCGTCTAACGTTGGACCCGCTAGACTAGCCAACGTTTTTGGTTAAATTCACTATTTCTTTATCTAAGATATTCGAAAGAACAACAATAAACGTGAATAAATAAATAAGAATGCGGAAGCTAAGAATCCATCAACTTAATAAAATAAATATTACGAAATTCCGTACATAAACCCCCCAGAACTGGTGTCACAAATCTCAAGGACAGTCTAAGATTGCTACAACAAGAGTCTGAAATGAACAAGTACAACTGTCTGGAAATACAAATAAGACAGAAAGGAAAAGATAGATGGTGACGCCAAGACCCACTAACGTCTGCGGGACTACCTCGGTGTCGCCTGTGTGGACTGAAGGATACTCCCTCTATCAGTGTCCACTGGGCCCGGCTCCGTAGTCTGCACAACATAAAGAAGTGTAAGTGTAGTATCAGTACAACCGACCCCATGTACTGAGTAAGTGCCGAGCCTAACCTCGGCGAAGTAGTGACGAGGCTAGGACACGACAACGAATAACATCTATGCAATTCAATAATATAACAGGAAATAATGACAGGAAATAAGAAAGTAAATACAACAACGGGGGATACCATGCTGGGGATGAAGGGCAACAACTATCTGGAACAACAGAACAAGATAACAGTTGAAATGTAAAAATAACAGCAGGAAGTACAACTCTGAACAAGTAAATAAACAGAAACGACACGACATGTCTCGTGCTATAACCCCACAATCACTCGGCACGGAATGTCCCATCGTGCAAAACCTCAAAATCACTCGGCACAGAATGTTCCCTCGTGCATAAATAATAATCACTCGGCACGGAATGTCCCCTCGTGTATAAATAATAATCACTCGGCACAGAATGTCCCCTCGTGCATAAATAATTAATGATCACTCGACACGGAATGTCCCCTCGTGCATAACCTCACAATCACTCGACACGGAATGTCCCCTCGTGCATAACATATGTAAAAGCAACAATTGACAGGAAAGACAATAATAAGAAACCTCAAATGTGCAGAAATAATCAACAAGTATTCTACCGTCCTGGCAAGGGACTCAACTATAACCAATCTCACTCAGAAGTATAATTTTAACAAATGATCCTCAACCGGGCGAATAATCAATAACAATCTACATCATGAAATGCCCTCAATGTATCACTTCCAGAACAACAATTAATTCATTACATAGAGAATATCAAAGAACACTATATAAATCATCGAATTCGACTCACGGGCATGCTCGACCACAACATATAGGTACCCGTCACCTAACATATACATTGGACATGGATTAACACATAGCAAATAAGACTCTATACCTATTCCTTCAAGCTAAGGTTAGGCCAAACACTTACCTCGGCTCCAAGAATGCAAATCAAGCCTCTAGCACCGCTTTTCCTCTCGAAATCGACTCCGAAACGATCGTATCTAGACATAATCGACTCAATAATATCAATAATTACTCAACAATTCAATTCCAAAGCCTAATTATAGATTTACCAACATTCTTCCAAAAATTCCAAAATTCGACCCCGGGCCTGCTTGGTCCAAACACGAGGTTTGGACCAAAACTCGATCACCCATTCCCCCACGAGCCCGAATATATAATTTGTTTTGAAATCCGACCCCAAAACGAGGTTGAATTCCCTAAAATTCGAAAATCCCTAACTCTACCCAAAATCCCAATTTCTACCTTTAATTTCGTGTTTTTAGCCCTAAAATCTAGTGGGTGTTTAAGAAAAATGGAAAGAAACAAGTTAAAGATCAATTACCTAGGAGGTTATGGTGGAAGAATTGCTTCAAAATCGTCTATGGGTTTGGAGAAGAAGAGGGTTATGAATTTTGGGTGAAATCCCGTTTTGAATCTATTTTTAGGCTTTTAAAATCACTGAACAAAAATACTCTATGTGTTCGCGACCATCTAGCCGCGTTCGCACAGGGTTAACAAGACTGGCCCATGCGTTCGCGTGATAAGGGGCGCGTTCCCACAGGGTTGCTGCCCCAGTCCCCCAGGCCCCCTGCTAAGGTTGTGCGTTCGCACTTACCCCCCCGTGTTCGCATAGCCTACACCGGTCCCCTCTCCGCGATCGCATCCTGAGTGGTGCGTTCGCACATAACATTTTCTACCCTGACCCCCAAACCCCACTTTGCCATGTGCGTTCGCACTCCCTTGAGTGCGTTCGCATAGGGTAATATAACCGGACACCAGCAAAAATAATTACACCAGAAAATTCCTAAGTTTTTGCACTCCGACAACCACCCGAAACTCACTCGAGCCCTCGGGGCTCAAAACCAATTAAACACACAACCTCATAAATATCCTACGGACTTATTCGAGTAATCAAAACACCAAAATAACATCATAAACACTGAATTAAGCCTCAAAATCTATAGAATTTCTCAAAAGCTTCATAACTTTCAAATTTCCCAATTTTAGTTTGAATTACGTCAAACCAAGTCCGTTTCTTACCAAATTTTACCGATAACTCATATAAACATATTGAACCTGTTCCAGGCTCCGGAACCATGATACGGGCCCGTTATCACAGGTTTCACATCAAATCTCATTTTCAAAAACCTTTATATTTTTCAGAAAACAATTTTCTTTAAAAATTCATTTCTCGGACTTGGGACCTCGGAATTCGATTCCGGGCATACACCCGAGTCCCATATTTTCCTACAGACCCTCCGGGACCGTCAAATCACGGGTCCGGGTCCGTTTACCAAAAAAGTTGACCAAAGTCAACTTTATTCAAATAATTATCATAAATTCCACATTTTATCAATTTTTTCCACCTAAAGGCTTCCCGGCTACGCGTCCGGGCTGCGCACACACATCGAGGTGAGATAAACAGAGTCTTTCAGGGCATCGAAATACAGATTTAGTTAAAATTACACGGGATGACCTGTTGGATCATCACAATTACATATGATGGTTCAACTGGATTGACAGAAGTTCTACTTGCGAGAAGACAATTAGTTGTTGTCTCTCTTTTTTTAGACGTTGTTGCAACAGAAGTGCATTCTTTTCAGCCATGGTCATATCGTTGTACACTTCACGTCGTTTGGCATTCTTATCATAAGCTTCTGTCATTATGCAAGGACGTTTTTTTGTTTGTTGAGGATCCATTGTTAAGAAAACTTGAGTTTTGCAAATGTCGTACAAACCTACATCACAAAAATAAAGATAAAAAAGTGTAGTAACTTGCCATATATCAATTTTAAGCCTTAGGCTTTCTCATTAAGCAACTTGATTATTTTAAGGATAAGACGGACAAACATAGAGGTTAAGTTGAACCCTGTTGAATTGAACATTGTAATCCAAAAGGTTGTAGGCACGAAAAATAGTATTTGTTTGTGTTTACATGAAGTCATCTGAAACACATATATTTATAATTTAATACCATACATCTTTTATGGCATTATTTACAAGATCAGCTTTTGTTGCTAATCAATTAGCGTTTGTTAGTTATCAGATCCATACGGATGGTGCTGCAGAATGATTAGCTTTTGTTGCTAATCAGTTATACATTGTTAGTTATTAGATGCACATTACAAAATTATAGAGTTATAGAGTTGCAGGTGTTCACTACTTCGGCAACACTTTTCCATGCCTACGTGAACGAATGATTGGATAGCAAGATATAACAGTCAATTATTGTGTAGCAGTAGATCGAAGAACCCAAAAACTAATGAGATTATGTCAAGAACAAAAAATTAACTATTAAATACACAAAAAGCACATAGACCTAAAGGGTAGAGATAATAAAGAGAGCAAACTGATATAGTTAATATACAGCTCTCTTTGTTAATTCATTAGTCTACAATCATATCCTGAGAACAAAGAGGATAACAGGATGAATAACGAATGTAGTTGAGAGAAAGAAACAAAGTCAACTGATAAGTAAAAGCATAGCAGCAGGAACCATTCATTCTTAAGTTTACTTGTTCATTTTCATATAAGCATAGATGAGCTACCTGTTGTTGGCTTGTGTAGAATTCACAAATGAGGCAACCAATAATTTATAAGGCATACAAACTTCAAAAATCAGAGCATCTCCGTTTTTCAAATGCTCGGAATATCAAATAACAAATCCAGACGAAGAAGCTAGTTAACAAAGACAGTGAAACAACCTTTGACTTTAATTTTTCTTTTGTATAATAGATGATATATTCTAAATTTTTACGTCTACCTAATAGCCCATAATAAACACAGTATTATGCTGGGTAATTGGTTTAAATTGCTCATTTTATAGTAATAAGTTACGATCCAATAGTTTATATATAAGTGTGTACTTTTCTTCAAGAAATAAAATATTTTTAAGACATAACAAGCCGATACTATAGAAGACTTTAGGTTATCTTAGACTTTATCGTCATACTACCATATTGAACAAATGAACTCCTTAATTACCTAAAGAAATAAATGGGAAAACATTCTTTAATTATAGTCCAATGAACCACATCCTCGTACTACCACATTGAGCAGGGACAAAAGTCTCCAAAATATTTAAAAATTAGCAAGTTATATCCTCCCATTAGTTTTCTGTGAAACAGAACTAACAGTTGCAATATAAATACCTTTCCAACTTTGTATATTCAAAAGAAAATATAGTCCATTGTGGCAATTTCTCATATTCTACTTCAATTATGTTCGCACCTGAACTGATAGTCCCTTCTACTTCGATTTAAAATAGTAAAATCCATTTCAAAGAGTTTGCCGCCAAATCATAAAAAAATCAATTCTTAATAATAAAATCAAACACGTTGGAGAACCAAAAACAATGAAATCGACATACCACACGCAAGAATCTCAAAATCTATCACTGTTCGGCGCACCGTTTATCCAAAATTAAATTAAAATTACCCAAAATCAAAATTATCAGACTATTCTTCATCCAATCAAATCAAGAAACTAAATTCAAAAACAATAATAGAAATTGAATAGAAAGTCTGATTCATTGAAGAATTTTCTGAAACACATGTAAGACCCTTATGGTTAGGGAAATACACAAAAGTTGGGGTAAAGAAAGCGAAATTCCAGGCAAAACATAACTAACCTTATAACTTTTTCGGCGAAGCACATAAACTGAGACGCAAGAGAGAAGATCGGAAGAGATTTAAGAAAAATGGAAGAGGAGTTGAGAAAGTAACGAAAATCTGGATAAAGAGTAGTATGGACTTTCTTTGGAATTCTGTCCCTTTGGGCTTCACATAGAGGCAGTTGTGCCTATGCTAAAATGTGGAAGAGAAACGTGAAAGAGATCGAGAAATCAGAGATAACACGTGTCCAGAAACCAAAAAATATTATTCCCAAAATACCCTTACTACCCCAAGCTCCTCTCCTTAGTCGCTTCTATAATAGTAGTAATTATTATGCATAAATTATATGTTTGCGGGTTAATTTTAGTTTAAATGGTTGGATGAGCAGCTACTTGGATTAATTCTTATTTGAAAAATAGCATCTTCATGCCTTTTCGGTACTTTATGCAGTCTATAGTTTTATTGACAAATAATTTCTTGCGTTTTCCTCATCTTTATCCAAATAGCCAATCATAATCATTATTCTTTTTCTAGTTGATATACATAGATTATACACTGATTCTATAATTATATATATATATATATATATATATATATATATTTTTTTTTTTACCTGAATTATTTATATGTTATACATTTATCGACTATGTTAAATTTAAAAATTGGGTTGAAGAATATTTAGGTTAATTCTTTTTGAAAAGATTGTGGCGTTTGGTCAATAGTAAAGGTTGTTTTTACTTATTTAGAGAAAGTTTGCAAAAATATGGAAATTATTTGAAAACATAATTTGTATTTAGATGGTCCTTTTAGAAAGCTACCGTCATTGTGTTCGAAATCCACTTAGGCCTCATTTTTTTAAAGATTTAAAACGTCTAAATCTTAATACACATCTAAATATTAAAATGTATATTAAGACGAGGCATCCAAATCTGAATACACACCTGAATATTAAGATGACTATTAAGATCTGAATATTAAATTATTAGGACTGTTTTAACATCTAAATGTATAGAATTTATCTTTATTTAAAAATTAATAAACATAAAATTCAAATAAAATACTAATTAATCAAATATTCTATCAATAAAATATGTAGTTTTTTAAAATATGATAGTTGTTGGTGGTGATGGCTAACGGGTGAATGTCGACTAGATTCGGTGGTTAGTGGTAGTTTTGGTTGATGGTGGTGGTTCAAGGTAGTAACTAGTAGTGATTGTAGTGGTGGGGATTATGATTGAGGATGATGGTAGTTGGTGATGATAGTTAATAATGGCGGGTGGTGGTGGTAATTGTGATTGAGTAAGGTGATGGTGAGTGGTGGTATGTTATAATGATGAGTAGTGCCGATTGTGGTTATTGATGGTGATGGGGTGGTGTAACACCCCGGAAAATTTCTAAGTGTTTTAACACCATTAAGAAGATTGAAGGATGCTAATGATATCAATTCGGGTATGAACAAAACTAGTAATTTGAATGATATCAATTGATCATGACAATATATGTATGAGGTTCATTAAAAATGGTTTAGGGACTAAGAAAAGCCCTAAGGCTAAGTCAAGTTGAAAATTTTCATAATAGACCAAAATTTCAAATGTGTACGCACAAGACCTCATTTTGGACGAGCATATATACATATATATGATGAGTTATGTGATGGAAAATCTATAAAATTAAATATATTTGAGTCTAGTTTCCAACGCATCAAACCGTTTGTCATTTGGAGGTGTATATTGAAAGTTATGACAATTTTACTGGACCTGCGTCAGAACGCGGCCTGAGCGCGCCCGCGCTAATCGGAAAGTTTCTGCCTCGTTAGCGCGGCCTGAGCGTGCCCGCGCTAATAACTGACCTCTAAATACCCCCAAGGAAGGGAAAAGAGAGGTTTTAAGTCATTTTTCAAGGCTAGGTCATCCTCTCCATCACCCATCCGGTCAAGGCTTCAAATACACTCATAAGGTGAGTTTTTAAGTGTGTGTTTATGGTGATTTCACTTATCAATCACTAGTTACAACATGGTTTTGATTGGATTATATAGGATTTCTTCAAAATTTCAAGAACACCCCAAAAGTTACCTTTCAAGATTTGGTCTACAAAAGGTAATCTTTCACCTTTAGACTCACATATATGGAGTTATTATGGAATTATAAGTATGAATCAAGTATTGGAACTCATGGTATGGTGATTGGAAGCCATAAATTCTCAATTTAAATGGATACCCATTGTAGAGAGTTAAAGTTAATTAATTTATGGAATTTTGTTGGTTGAGTGTGAATGGTTGATCACCCATGTGATGTTAGGAGTATAAATTGTTAAAGAATAATGGTGGGATGATTTGTTGGTAAATT
>ML274550.1:23745-37308 GCA_005239495.1 Nicotiana undulata | reverse complement strand
CACTTAAAGCCCTGGGACCGCTTCTGCGATAGAAAGGTCGCGCCTGCGGTTCCGCGCCTGCGGTTCCGCGCCTGCGGTTCCGCGCCTGCGGATCCCAGGTCGTACCTGCGATCCCTGACCAGGCCACTCGAGCTTCGCTTCTGCGGCATAAGTCCCACGCCTGCGTGCTCGCACCTGCGGAAATTCCTTCGCAGGTGCGGAACACCAGATACAGGTCTGGTTCAGCACTTTGAAATTTTCCAAACTTCCCGATAAGCATTCGTAACAACCCCGAGGCCCCCCGGGACCTCACCCAAAACCACCAACTGATCCCAATACCCTATCTAAACTTGGTCGGGCCTTAAAAACACATCCCCTAACATCAAAATATCCAAAGATGCATAGATTCAAGCCTAGGAACTTAGGAATTTTCAAGAATTCACTTCCGACGCCGAACCACGTCTAAACTCGTCCGAATGACCTCAAAATTTGCACACAGGTCATCAATGACATTTTGGACCTGCTGTCACTTTCGGAATTCCATTCCGAGTCCGATATCAAAATCTCACCTATCGGCCGAAATCGCCGAAATTCTATCTTTTGCCAATTCAAGCCTAAATCTACGTCTGGCCTCAAAAACACATTCCGAACACGCTCCTAACCCCGAAATCACTCAAGGGAGATAACGGAGTCGACGGATTTCCATTCTGAATCCGTCTTCACACCGCTCCCGCTCCGGCCCAATTTCTAAGGTCAAAAGCTCACCTTAAAGGACTATATGTCCAAAAACACTCCAATTTTCATCACTCAACGCTCCGACTCGTTCCATTAATCTAATAAGACAAGGGAGGAACAATTATCAGGGGATCAAGGCGCTAACTCTCCAAAACGACCAGCCAGATCGTTACAGCAACCATGGCCACAACTCGTAATGTATAACAATAAGTGGGAAAGCACTATATCAATGAACCGTATTTCTTTAAACATGAATACATATGGGACGTCAAGGCCTATGACATATTGTTCAAAATGAACCTCTGTCTACAAAGCCTCTAAGTATTTTTGACATCAAATGGGACAGGGTACCGACCTACCCATAAGTCTGTAGCGAAATTCTGACACGATGACTCATAGACTCGGCTGCACTCCGAATGAGGTGGAGTCTTACCGATCCTTCGTTGAATGCTAACGTCGACTACTATGAGGGATCATCAAAATGAATGTCCATACCTACACGCATGAATGAAACATCCCCAACAAAAGGACGCCAGTACGAATAATGTACCTAGTATGTAAGGCACATAAATAAGTATAATATAAAAGACATGGAAGATAAATAGAGTAAATGACTCAACCTGTAAGTTTGGATAACTCTGTAAATCATGAAATACTTATAGTGTCATGCATATTCATATGAATGTCATGTCGTGTATAGGTACATGTGTTCATAACATCATCAAGCCTTTGAGGGCATCCCATCATTTAATTCGGTCACTGTGGGCGAATCATCAACGTATATCAGCTAATCAGGTGGTGGTGCATATATAATGCCATAACCTTTTCCCATATCCCATATACATATACATACATATATATGTGTATATAACGCCATCTGGTCATGGGTCAATGTAAATGAATGCAATGCATGAGAAGTACGTCAAAAAATCTTTCGGAGTTTCATAAGACCATTATGTCTTTGATTAATATCATGAAATAAACTTTATAAACTTACGAATTTTCTGAGACCCATGAACAGGTGATAGAATAATATGACACATGGGGAATTAAGAACATAGGCATCTCTAGTATTTCTATGAATAGAGTCATTTATGGAAATTGTGTATTTGCTCGTTTCATTTGTGTCGTATAGATCATGCCAAAAGAAAGAAGGGATATCCTTAATATACATGAGCCGATTCTCTTGACAATCCTTCTAACACACGTCAATTGCGACAAATCACATAACAATGGATCGAATTAGAAAAAATCCGTATGATATTCTTGAGAATGATTGCACCGTACTCCCTTAAAATTGCAATTCACGTTGCACCTTGTAGGAGTTCACAAGAATTCCTTTAGCAAGCTTTTCATTAGAATTTCTTTGAATTCCATCCGTTACTACATATGTGGTCATTAGCATCTCAATTTTGTTATTTTAAGAGATATTTTATATAAGTGGGTGTGGGTCCCACACTTTATATGACTAAGCCACACATAATCCTTTAATTGTGACACCTTGCCATATGACTCAAGAGTCATTTAATTGACCAATCTAGCTGCCACGTTAATTCCTTCTTAAACTTATCCAAATTTTCACCCATTTTTCTTAATCAACTTATTAATCCCCAGTAATCCAATAATTAACCAATTACCCACATAATTAAGAATAATCTCAAATTACTTAAAATACTCTCACTTTTAACACACTTCATACACCTTACTATCATGGGCATGTGGTACATTGTATGTCATTAGTCCATAAATACCGGGTATTATAGCTCAGATTATATTTTATCCCAAATTATCAAACTTCGACGAAACTCATTTTCTTCGATTCGCTTACCCTCTCACCTTCATGAATTTACTTATCACTTATTTGAAATGGCATAATACTTATAATCTCCAAATAATCTTTCCCTTGGACTGATGTCAATTATCTTACGACAAATTCAACGTATAATACTACACTGTGCAACATCGTGTAATATAATATTGCGAAGCGTAACATAAACGTAATATAATGCTGCGGAGCGTAACAAAAACAACTTCATATCTAATGGATATAAGAACCTACAAGCCCTAATAGCTCAATTTTTTGCATATAAGCCTGTGCACGTACTCGTCACCTCGCGTACACGGAATTTACATGATACAATTAGCATAAAAGACTCAAATTCTAAGGGTAGTTCCCCCACACAAGGTTAGGCTAGATACTTACCTCAAAGCAGACATGCCGATACTTTACAATGAACTTCTTGGGTGAAATCACCTTCGGACGGCTCAAGTCTCCAAAACAACTTCAAAGCATAAATAAAACTCATAAGAAATAATTCTGGATAATAAAGCTTCATATTTGGTTGTGCCTCGTGATTTTTTGAGTGCCCCTGTATATGTGTCCACACTTGTGGGGGATGCTATTGTTGTAGATCGTGTATATCGCTCGTGTGTGGTCACTATTGGGAGTCTGGAGACTAGTGTAGATCTTCTACTCCTCGATATAATTGATTTTGATGTTATATTGGGTATGGATTGTCTGTCACCTTATCACGCTATATTGGTGTGATGACCCAAAGGGTCATTTACGAATTAAGACCCAATTCTAGGGTTATTAGCCATAAAAGACTAATTTTTATCACCTCGATTTGCGTGCGCAGTCTGGGCGTGAAACTAAAAAGCTTTAATGTGAAAATATGAGAAATAGTAATTTCTAGAGTAAGATTGAGTGTTCTTGAGGAAGTCTTGAGTTTTGAGGTTAAATTTGTAGTTTTTGATGTTATTTTGATGATTCGATCGCACGAACAAGAACGTATGATATTTTTAGACTTGCGTGCATGTTTGGTTTGGAGCCTTGAGGGCTCGGGTGAGGTTCAGGTAGGCTATAGAGTGTTTAGACTTAGAAAATTTCATCACATCAAAAATCTAGTGTTGGCAGGCCTCTGATCTTGCATTTGCGAAGTTCTGAGTTAGCCACAGATCTCACAAATGCGAGATTTCTGGTCGCAAATGCGAGTTGCCCATATATCGCAAATGCGACATTTTTATCTCATTTGCGATGATAGACAAAATTCGAAGGGTTCGCATTCGGTTCGCAAATGCGAGACCCGCAACCAGTTAAATCAGATTTTTGATGGGGTTTTCACTTCTTTTTCAGTTCTCTCAAACCCTAAACCTCCATAGGCGATTTTCAAAAGACTCAAACTTCTCCAAATCATTGATAAGTGATCTCTAACTCATTTCTTTCATTCCTTAACAACTTTTAACAAGATTTCAATAAAAAATCTAGAGTTTTCATGGTAAGAATTGGGGTTTTTGGGTAGAACTTAGGAATTTCAAGATTTGGGGATTTAGACTTCGAATTGAGGTCGGATCCCAAAAATAATTGTATATCCAGGCTCGGGGGAGATTGGGTAAACGAGTTTTGGTCCGAACTTCGAGTTTAGACCAGGCGGGCCCAGGGTCGATTTTGTATTTTGATAAGAAAACATAGGAAAACCATAGTTTTTCATTAAAATTGATTCCTTTAGGCAATAATTGATGGCATTGAACCAATTGTGATTAGATTTGAGCGAGTTAGAGGCAAATTCAAAAGGAAAAGCTGTGCTAGAGCAGTGATTTGCTTGTGAAATCGAGGTAAGTCCTTGGTTTAACCTTGACTTGAGGGAATAGGAATCCCCAAATTAAATGCTATGTGAATTTGCATGTGTGTTGTGTATAGGTGAGGTGAAGCGTATCTATGCACCACCAAATTACTTGTTGAACATGATCCCTTCCCTGTTTCCAATTTAATTGATCCCTAGTTTAATTGTTTTATGATCGTTGATGTCTATGCGGCTAATTGGTTTCGTCAACTTGTTGTTAAGTATTGTTTCAAGTATTTTGGAAGTGTTGGTTGATTTCTTGGTTTTTATTGGGATACATAAGGATTGATCAGGATGACAGTGTTACGATATTTATATATAATCCGGTTGGTTTCATTGTGAAATGATAATTGATGAAGTTTATGAGTGATATTTATATATATACATAAGGGTTGCACGCCGCAACAAGGAGTGATAAAGGTGAACATGTGGTATCGGGTTGCACGCCGCAACAAGGAGTGATAAGGGTGAACATGTGGTATCGGGTTGCACGCCGCAACAGGAGAAATAAGGGTGATATATTGTTACAACCCATATTCACGTGCGTTGGTTCATGCCAAAAGTTAGTCAACGTAAATCTAAGAAGAGATTTTCATTGAAATGATAAGAAGTTAATCCTTTTGATCTTAAATGATACAAGAGTGTATAAGGGTGATTACCAAGTATTAGAAGTTAAACGCATCAAGGATGTTGTAACTCGTATTCTTCGGTAGACCTAGGGGTGCTTAATATCCTCAATAGGCCGTATTTTAAGGTATTTGAATCATATAATATCCTTATCATAGTCTTGAAGTCAAACGAGTTATGAAACAAAAGTCGACAAGAGTTGTCGCAACTTAGGTTTATAGTTTTACTTAAACTTTAGGTCAAATGTTATTACAATTTTCTAAAAAAAATACTTGGAATTACGGGGTGATATACCCACCAAATTGAAGATATATAAGTCTAGTTTTTAACACGTTAGACCGTTTATCAATATGACATCGGAGTAGAGAGATATAAGCTTTTTTGCGAGACTGCACAAGCTGCTAGGTGACAAGTAGGTGTGTCACCTACTTGGTTAAATGATAGCCCAAAAATAGGCAATTTCGGGTCGGGAAACGAGCACATTTAAAGGTTTATCTCCTACAATATAACCCTCATTATATATCACCAATAACCATACCTAAACCCCTGCAAATGTCCTCCCAAAAATTATCCACAAACCCTAATCGATTTTCCCTCTCTTTCAAGTTCTAAGTGAGGGTAAAACCTAGAGTTTGAAGAACCAAGATAAGGGCTGAGTTATCCAAAAGGTAAGGTAAGTTTCCTGATCTATTTCATCCATTTTTCCTGCTGTAAATTCATGTTAATAAGTTGTATACTTGTAAGAACTCACAGAATGGTGATCAAAAGCCGTGAGTTCGAGTTATTCAATTGTAGCGGATTATTTTGTGGACTGTTTTGTGTTTCTGTTGGGCTGCGTGTTGTACTACTATTTTGTGGAGTTTTGGAGGAGGAAGGGTGTGTATAAACACCATATAGATGTAGGGTTGTGGGCTGGTCGTTCATCATAACATTTCCGAGCCGTTTGACACGAGTACAATGGTCGTCTTATGTATGAAGTGATTAGGTTGTGTGTGGACTGTTTTGGGAGGCTTAATATGATTGTTATTGATGTTGTTTGGGCTGTTTGGTGATTGTTTTGACTTGTGTGAAGTCATATATATAGGGGAGGTGCTGTTCGTTTCATCGTAAAATAGGTTGTGGTCGATATATAATAGTTATGAAGGATAACGATAGTGTCGTTTCTCTTATTGTAGACTAAGGAGTCATGACAATTGCATATCTTGAGATTGGGGCAGTATATACAAGGTATGTGAGGCTATCCCTTTCCTTATTTTGCACGACTCCGATTGTACATAATGCAATGAACGAGCTTCCAAAGATACTCTACTCTTAGAAGCTAGCAGTACTTACATTATTTCCCTTCTTATGGAACAATTGATGTTGAGGTTGCTTCTCTTATTCTTATGTTATTAATGTTGTTGGTACTTCCTGATTCTTATAAGATTCTTGATGAAGCGTTAATCCTAATAACGTGTACGGAGAATATCGACCTTACATCACTCCGAAAGGTTAAGAATATGATTCCAATGAGTCCTACATGCATTATATATATATATATATATATATTACTCTTCCAAGCCGTGCTATAGTCTGCCGAGTATGGCACCTATTGTGCAACCACTGATCAGTTGGGTTTACCGAGCTCCACATGGCCGGGTACGTTTTACCGAGCCTATTAAAGTCGGGTACGATACGATGATGATGATGCCCATAGAGGTGGATGTTTTAAAGGTTTATGTATATATATATGTATGTATCACGCATTTCATGTTAGTAGCCCTCAGAGGTACCCAGATGTTACAGGTTGTATATTCTCTATCCTCGTTTACATTACTATTCTTACTTATGCTTTCCTACCTTACATACCCGGTACTTTATTCGTACTGACGTCCTTTTTATTTGTGGACGGTGCATGTCGTGCTGCAGGTCCTGATAGATAGGTAAACACAGCTCCCCCACACAGTAGGCTTTCTAGTTCAGCGGTTATAGGCGAGATCCCTTCTCCGGACTTGCCGTGGTCTTGGTATGCATTTTTGTTATAGATATTATGGGTATGTTGGAGCCTTGTTCCGGCTATGTTGCAATACTTATGCTCCTTTAGAGGCTCATAGACATGTGTCGGCTTATGTATAGTTTGGTATGCCTTGTCGGATGATTTTTGTTGTATCGTCTTTCATGGAAACGTGGTAGCTCCTAACTTATATGTAGTTTCTTGGTAGTCTTGTTATTCCATGTTATGCATGTTCATTCCATTTATCTTTCATTGTTTGGTGTGCATAATCCATATCTACCACTTATATTGATATCGTCGGCCCTTAAAGATAATAAGAAGATTAGATAAAATGTACGAGGGTGCTCGACAAGTATGGCCCGGGTTCTAGTCATGATCATCTAGTTTGGGTCGTGACAAACTTGGTATCAGAGCAGGTCTTTCCTAGGGGTTGTCTATGAGCCGTGTCTAGTAGAGTCTTTATTATGGATGTGTAGCGCGCCACATTTATAATCAGGAGACTACATGACATCTAGTGTTGTTTCCTTCTTCCTGAATCTAGATCGTACATAGAGTTGAGTCTTTAGCGTTCGTATATAATATTAACCTTGTTTTCTTTCAGCGATGCCTTCGACTAGGAAGCAAAAGATTAGTAGACGGCTTGATATAGCTGCAAGAGAGCGTACCAATCAGGTGCCTCAAGCTAGAGCAGGCCAAAGTGAGGCTCAAAGTGAGATGCCGTCTCATACCTCATCTACTCCGTCTCATCCAGAGGATATTAGGAGGAACCCAGCACCCCCAGTTCCTCCATCTGGCCCTACAGACCAAGATTTGCGGAGTGCGGTGCAGTTGTTGACTAGGGATGTTTTAGACGTCAATACTACACAATATTATGAGTTAATTGTGCAGTACCCAATTTTCGAGTACTGTCTAATGAGAAGAACCTGGTTCTTCTTAAAGTACTACTTACTACTGTTTGCGGAATAATAAAGCAGTAAAGTAAAGACACAGTTATTTTTACGTGGAAAACACCTGGCTCAAAAGGTGAAAAAACCACGACCTACTCCTCAGTAGGATTTGCTCAAACTCTTCACTAAAAACTCCGAGCCAAAACAGACTTACAAAATAAACTCTTTTGTAATCCTAGGACTAACTCTAATCCTCTTTGTATCAACTAGCCTCTAGCTAATTTCTACATATTTCAAGCTAACTCTAACTTGAACAATGTGTACCTATTACAATTGCTTCTATGAAAGCTGAAAAGATACAATGTTTAAAACTCCTACCACAATCAACTAGACTCAATACACAAATGATGGGACTATTTTTTCTAGTTGAACTATAGCTTTTGTATCGCATAACAATTCTGCTTGCAAAATATCTTTGGGACTTTTGCTTCAGATCTTGATTCACTTTAGTACTTGTGCGTCAAATATTTCAGCAGTAATACATTGAGTATTTATAGAGTCCGTGTGTTGAGTACATGATTCAATTCTGATCCAACTCTTCCTGGGTAAACGAGTTTGATTGTCACTCAACTTCCTTCCTCTATTTCTGTCCTAGCTGAAATCAACTTCTGTCATCTTTATCAGTTTGCAACCTTTTCGTATTAGAAGACATTCTCCTAGTTCTTTGATACTCATCAAACACTGATGTCTCCTATGCAAGTATGATTCTTGTGCCAATTGTTCCGTTCAGATGTGTATGCTATGATGGACCTGGTTCAACTTGTCATCTTTTGTCAATCTTCAAAACCCATTCAGTGACATGGGCCAACAAATTCCCCCTTTTTGATGATGACAAACTCTGTGCTTTTATCCTGTATACACTTTAAACACTTTGTATATTTTTAAGCATTAATCATCAAGAACCAGGGTCATTAGGTTATAAATATCACTTTTTGAAATTTTTTGAAAACACAATCAATCTTCCCCCTTTTGGCATCATCGAAAAGTTGCAAAATGATACTTACCAGTTTTTAAATTCTTACTCATGGCCAATTTAGGCAACTGCAGGTGCAAACATGATTAATCAACACAAGAAACCAATAATGTAAGCTAAATTAGAAATTGAGACATTTTCAAAACAACAAGCTTTCATTGATTAACAGTGATGATCAACACCAAAACAGATTAAAATCAAGAACAACCAAAACATGAGCAAAACAGAAATAAAAAGTGAAACTAAAACAGGTAAACATCCCAAACTAGGTCATAGATGGTATTGGAGGAGGTGGCACTGGACATTCCTAAGGCTGGGGTGGTGCAGATGAGGCTGGATTCTTGGTTTGTAGAAGGGACAACATTTGGTGTAAGACACCTTCGTTTTTCTCCTTCTCCTTAGACAACTCAGCTTTGAGAGCATCACGCTCAGCTTCCACCTCAATCAAGCGAGACTTCAATCGAAGGATCTCCATATCCTTTAACTCGCTTTCTTGCACCAGGGTGCGGACCTTGCTGTTGACTGGTTGCTTCCGAGATGAACTAGGTTCATCTTCCGGGGCATTGACAATATAATCACAAGAAAACATAGTGTCCTTTCCAAAGCAATCCTTAGCAGTAGCCATCTCAGGCTTCTTTGTAGGAACTCCAAAATGAGCAAGAGCTGCAGTCAGAATAAAGCCATAGGGGATTGCATGGGCTTTGGTGCCATTCACCACTCTGTCCAAGAGCTGGATGATAAAAGCTGGCCAATTGATCTGCTTGCCTCTGTACAGACACTCCATGAGGGTTAAGTCCATGTAGTTCGCAATGTGTCGTCGTTCTTGTCTGGGCAGCAGGAATTTGATCACAAATTCAAAGAACAACTTGTGCTCAGGCTTCATCTCACTTTTGAACACAGCCCTGGGTTCTATCTCCTTCTCATTGTTGCAGAAGAATCGGGTAATACTGATAGCTGAGGACATTCCATCTAAGCAAGGCCATCTCTGCCTTGTATAGTCTTCAGATGGAATGTCTAGAATGACTCCCAGTTCTTGAGCATCAAAGGAGACTTCAACTCCAATGACCCTACCTCCAATCACTGTTGCATTCCCCATGAACTCCACAATCTCATTCCTGACCAGCCTGCCTTCCATGCGAAGGACCATGTCCTTCCATCCCTGCACTGCCAGAAAATCCAGTAAATACTTCATACCAGGCTTCTCCAAATCCTTCAACAACTTCCCCTTCAAGATACGTCTCTTGCCAAACATGGCAACTCTGTCAGTAGACACTTCTCCAACCTCCTTCTCTTCATCTCCACTCCATTCCGGATCATCATCCCTCTTCACAATCTTAACTTTCTTCACTTTCTTTTGCTTGGACCTTGTTCTTGTAGAGGTACTCGCAGTGGGAGTAGACATAGTAGCTGACTTCTTTGGGGAAGTCTTGGCCTTTTTGGGTTCGGGTGTCTTGAAAACCACTGGAGCAGCCTCCTCTTCTTGTTGGACCAGGTCCAACACCACTTCATCATCAACAATAGCCTCAACATGCTCCCCTACCTTTGCGTTTCCCTTCTCTGCCCTTTTTCTTTTGCGCTCTTGCAGAGCTTTTTCCAACTTCTCCTCCTCTTCTCGTACAGTATTTCTTGTAGCTCGTACCCTTGTAACAGGGACACTAACAGACTCAGCAGTCTTCCTTTTCTTTGAAGGAACTGAGGCCTTAGACTTTCTGGAGTTTGGAGTCCTTCTCTTCTTGGGGTTGTATGAGTCCCCCAGCTTCTTCAGTCTTTCAGCCAAAGTTTCTTCCCCAGAAGAAACGCGTTCATCTATCTCCTTCATTAGCTTCTCCAACCCAGCAACAGCTTCCTCAACTTCATTAGTTCCCCCTATCACCATGACATCATCTTCAAGATTTTCAAGAATGGGGCCACAAATTGCAAGCGTGGTACCATCCTCCCCGGGTCCCCTCACACCTGCATCTCCCTCGTTCTTAAGAATTTTCTCTTTCCCAGATTTTCTTTGCCTTTTAGGCACTTCAACATCCACCACATACCCCACTAACACGAATCGTTGATCAACAATATTTATTTCAGAGATAACATCAAAATTACCTTTCTCAGCACTGGTTGAACCGGTGCTTCATCTTCATTTGCTGATTTGAATGATTCATCGGACGATTCTGGTTTGGAACCTTCTTCAGCATGCAATAATTCTTCCAAGAATTTGTCTCTTGAACTAGAAGCCACAGTTTTGTGTGCAAGAACTTTTACACGACGAGGCTTAGGGGTTGGTGTGGGTTCTGGGGCATCGTGATGTTCAGGGGTTACAGAATTCTCAGAAGATTCAGAACTGAAGAACGGTGGAGAATCAGATTCATAGACTCCTTCATCATAATCCCGATTTTAAGAATCAGAGGAAGCAGACGACATGGTTTTAATTTTTAGAGAAAAAGAGGGCAAGAGGCAGTAGAGATTTTAGTGTTGGGTGAATTGAACAAGGTTCGACTCTTTCTTTATGGCATAAAGGGTAATGATGGCCTTTTTATAACATGTGGTTGGGGTAATTGTACCGGAAGAGTATTAACTCAAATAGGATACTAATCGATTAAGAACTGTCAGTGATTGAACATTGATTGGACAGTTACTTCCCCCTTATAACTAGGCTAATTAAGTGAGATAGNAAAATAGAGAAACATCATTAGAAACTAGGGAATCATATTAATACATGGCAAAAGAGTATGGCAATAAAGACATAATGCTGAGCAATGATTAATCTGATTAAGTACCTAATTAAAGTTTCTAGCCAATTTTTTATTCAAACTTTTTATTTTTGTTTTTCAATTAGGTGATCTTTATCATCCCTAATTCAAGCGTGTTTCTCTCATAATGCTCTCTACTCAGTGCTTTGGTAAATATATCAGCGATTTGACGATCAGTAGCACAAAATTTGATTGAGATCATTCCTTTCTCATAGTTATCCCTTAGGAAGTGGTGCCTAACATCTTTGTGCTTAGTTCTTTTGTGATGAACCGGGTTCTTCCTCATACTAATTGCACTAGTGTTATCACATAAAATAGGAATGCATCCCACATCAATACCAAAATCCAAGAGTTGTTGCTTGATCCAGAGCAACTGAGCACAGCAAGAGGCTGCATCCACATATTCAGCCTTAGCAGTAGACAAGGCTACTGAATTTTATTTCTTGGTTACCCAAGAGACAAGGCAGGAGCCCAAAAAGTGAGCCATGCCTGAAGTACTTTTCCTGTCAAACAGAAAACCTGCATAATCAGCATCAGCATATCCTACAAGGTCAAAATTACTACGTTTAGGATACCACAGGCACAAATCAATGGTGCCCTTCAAATATCTCAAAATGCTTTTTACTGTAGTGAGATGGGACTCCTTTGGATTGGCTTGAAACCTAGCACATAGTCCCACACTGAACACAATATCAGGTCTACTTGCAGTAAGATAGAGAAGAGACCCAATCATTCCTCTGTATGTCTTCTGATCAACGGATGAACCAGGTTCATCCACATCCAATTTTGTAGTTGTGGCTATTGGGGTATCTATCTCCTTTGAATCTTCCATTTTGAACTTCTTGAGGAGTTCTTTCACATACTTCTGTTGATGAATCATTGTACCATGAGGAGTTTGTTTGATCTGCAAGCCTAAGAAGAAGGTTAATTCTCCCATCATACTCATTTCAAACTCACTCCCCATTAATGTAATAAATTCCTTGCTAAGCTTTTCAGTAGTTTCCCCAAATATGATATCATCAACATATATTTGCACAATCAGAAGATCCTTTCCCTTTTCCTTTAGGAACAAAGTACTGTCTATTTTGCCTCGTTTGTACCCATGTTCCAGCAGAAATTTTGACAATCTTTTGTACCAAGCTCTAGGTGCTTGCTTGAGACCATAGAGAGCCTTGTCAAGTTTATACACATGATCAGGTGACTCTTTGTTTTCAAAACCAGGAGGCTGTTTTACAAATACATCTTCCTTCAAATAGCCATTGAGAAAGGCACTCTTAACATCCATCTGATGGAGAGTGAATTCCATGTGTGCAGCAAATGCTATAAGAAGTCTGATTGCCTCCAATCTTGCCACAGAAGCAAAGGTCTCATTATAGTCAATTTCCTCTTCTTGATTGTATCCTTGAACAACCAGTCTTGCCTTGTTTCTTGTAGCGGTTCCATCCTCGTCGAGCTTGTTTCTAAAACCCCATTTGGTGCCAATTACTGCTCTGTCAAGTGGCCTGGGTACCAAGTGCCATACCTGACTTCTTTCAAATTGATTTAGCTCTTCTTGCATGGCATTTACCCAGTCAACATTCTGTAGGGCTTCAGCAATGTTCTTTGGTTCTAACAAGGACAGAAACGCATCAAACGCACACAAATTTTTTAATGAGGATCTAGTTTTGATTCCAGATTTCAATTCTGTTATGATGTTCTCAAGAGGGTGAGAACTCTAATATCTGTGTGGTTTGAGCACTTGTTGTTCACTTCTGGATTGTTCCATGTTGTCTTGTAGTTGTGGAACAGGATCAGGGTCAGGATTTTCATGGAGTATTCCCCCTGTCGAGTTGCGTGAGATAGTTGAACCTGTTCCATCTGTCATAGGTGATTCAATGTGGTCATTGCTCCTCACCATTCCAAGCTCCTCATCTTCTGGTTCCTGTCTCTCAGATAAAGTGTTAGTTTC
>ML274550.1:0-23291 GCA_005239495.1 Nicotiana undulata | reverse complement strand
CAAACTTAGCATTTTCAAATTCAGTCCCATGGTCAGATCTTATTAATGCTAGTTGATGTCCTAACTGATTTTGAGTTTTCTTAACAAATGTGATAAACATATCAAATGCTTCATCCTTAGATGCCAGAAATAAAGGTCCACGTGAACCTTGCGTAATCATCAACTAACACCATCACATATTTCTTACCACCTCTGCTCAGAGTTCTCATTGGACCACACAGATCCAGATGAATCAGTTCTAACGACATGTTGGTACTGACCATTTTCTTACTTTTGAAAGAAGATCTTACCTGCTTCCCCCTTGCACATGACTCACAAACTTTGTCTTCTTTGAACTTAATGTTAGGGAGTCCTACCACTAAGTCCTTAGAGACTAGCTTGTTAAGTTGAGTCAGACTTGCATGACCAAGTCTTTTGTGCCACAGGAGGGGATCACTATCCAACACACTAAGGCAAGTGAATTCATTGTCAGAAAATGTGGAAAAGTCAATGACATAGATATTGTTCATTCTCTTTCCCTGCAAACAATCTTGTCAGTAAGCAGATTGATCACAAAACATTTTGTGGAAGTAAAAGCGACAAGGTTACCTTTATCACGCAGTTGTGACACAGTGATTAGGCTATATTTCAAGCCATCTATCAGGTACACATGTTCAATTGAACGTGTGTCATCTTTACCTACCTTGCCGACCCCTATAATTTCACCTTTCTTTCCGTTCCAAAGGAGACATTTCCTCCTTTGAGGTTTTCAAGTGAAAGGAACTGTTCCTTGTTCCCTGTCATATTCTTAGAGCATCCACTATCCAAAAACCAAATTAGGCTGCTTCCCTTCACTTGTACCTACAAAAAGAAATCAGGGGTTAGTTTTAAGAACCCAAACTAGTTTGGGTCCTTTTCTATGAGAGAATGGGTGAATAAGATTTTTCCTAGCCCAGTTTGGTCGCCAGTTCTTCTTTTTAATGAATCTCTCATTTTTCTAACTGGCCTGCCTTTTTACAGCACACTCATATTTGTAGTGGCCAGTCATGCCACAGTGGGTGCATATTTTATTTTCAGGAAGAGAGAGATACTTGCTTTTGGGATCCCACTTGGGCAATTGACTCCCAAAACCAAGCCCTCTCCAGTTGCTACTATGATTCTCTTGCAGCCATGTCAGGGCATCAGAAGATTATTCCATTTACAAGTTCTATCTAATTCATGTTTGACTTTGCCAAGCTCTTCTTTAAGTGATCTTATCTGTTCATCCTTTGCATACATTTTATCTTTTAGTTTTCCCAAATTCTCTTCTAACATGACATGAGAGTGATCAACAACCTTTTTACTGGATCCTAATCTCAGTCTTAAGTTTTCAGATTTTAATTCTAGAATCTCAGTATGAACCTGGTTCAACAGGACAATGTTTTCCTTTTTAGATTCACTGACTCTGATTTCCAGGTTCATGCACTTTGCTTTTAGCATTGCACATTCTTTAGAGAGTTGGTCACTCTCTTTGAATGTTTCCTCAGAATCATCTATGAAATCAAGTAGCAACTCAGAGAGTTTCTCCTTAGACAGGAATTTTATTTTGTTTTTAAGATGGGAAATACTTACCTGTGGTTCTTCATGTGATTCCTCATCAGATTCTCCAATTTCCATGAGAGCCTGATCTTCAGTCTCCCCATCTTCTGATTCCTCATAAT
This sequence comes from Nicotiana undulata, assembly GCA_005239495.1. Lineage (NCBI taxonomy): Eukaryota > Viridiplantae > Streptophyta > Magnoliopsida > Solanales > Solanaceae > Nicotiana > Nicotiana undulata. The sequence goes on along the minus strand of ML274550.1, from coordinate 21,612 downwards.
GAACTTTACCCCCAAGTAGCAACCATAGCCTTAGTTGTTATTTTCTTGGGTTGGACCAGTTCCTTCTTCCTCTTCCTTCTTTCATATATCTCCTTTTTCCATTCTACTTCCCACTGAGGGCAGTTTTTGATGAGATGGTCAGTTTTTCCACATTTGTAGCATCCCTCATTAGCTGGCCTTTCTGGTGCCTTTGACTTGTTGAAGTTTCCTCCCCTAGAGATGCCCTTCTCCTCATGAGAAAGTTTCTAAATTCTTTGGTGATCTGGCCATCTCATCCTCCTCCATATCTGCTCCTTCAGTAATCCTCAGTGCTAGACTTCTCTCTTTCTTTGGGGCATCAATATTCAGGGTTTGCCTTCTGAGTTCATAAGCAGTGAGATTTCCAATTAACTCATCCAGTCTAAGGGTTGACATATTTTTGGATTCCTGGATAGCAGTGATCTTGCTTTCCCAGGAGATAGGCAAAACCCTTGTCAAGATCTTCTCTACCTTGTCTTCTTCAAGTATGATTCTTCCAAGAGACTTGAGTTCATTGGTCAAGGTTGTAAACCTTGTGTACATCTCCTGAATAGTCTCTCCTTCTTTTATAGTGAAGTTTTCATACTGAGAGTATAGTAGTGTACTTCTAGATCTTTTGACTTGAGGTGTTCCTTCATGGGCTACTTGTAGAGTGTCCCAGATTTTTTTGGCTGTTATGCAGCTTTGGATTCTACTATATTCATCAGGACCTAGTCCACATACTAGCCACTTCTTGGCCTTGGCATTCTTCTCCCATTTCTTCAAGTCTTCAGTTGTGCAGTCAGCCCTAGTCTTAGGTACATCTACACGTTCAGCAGTCTTCTTCATTGTTGTAAGGGGTCCATCAGTGACTATGTCCCATAGTTCATAGTCCTCTCCAATAAGATGGTCCTTCATTCTATTTTTCCACCAAGAATAATACTGGCCATTGAAGAGTGGTGGCCTTGCGGTTGATTGACCTTCCCAGTTCCCAGGTGGTGCACTCATCCTGATCTTTTCCAAGGTGTTAGCCTTTTCACGAATAACTTGCTCTGATACCAATTGATGTTTTAGACGCCAATACTACACAATATTATGAGTTAATTGTGCAGTACCCAATTTTTGAGTGCTGTCTAATGAGAAGAACCTGGTTCTTATTAAAGTACTACTTACTANGCTCAAAAGGTGAAAAAACCACGACCTACTCCTCAGTAGGATTTGCTCAAACTCTTCACTAAAACTCTGAGCCAAAACGGACTTACAAAATAAACTCTTTTGTAATCCTAGGACTAACTCTAATCCTCTTGTATCAACTAGCCTCTAGCAAATTTCTACAGATTTCAAGCTAACTCTAACTTGAACAATGTGTACCTATTACAATTGCTTTTATGAAAGCTGAAAAGATACAATGTTTAAAATCCTACTACAATCAACTAGACTTAATACACAAACGATGGAACTGTTTTTTCTAGTTGAACTGTAGCCTTTGTATCGCACAATAATTCTGCTTGCAAAATATCTCTAGGACTTTTGCTTCAGATCTTGATTCACTTTAGTACTTCTGCGTTGAATATTTCAGCAGTAATACATTGAGTATTTATAGAGTCCGTTTGTTGAGTACATGATTCAATTCTGATCCAACTCTTCCTGGGTAAACGAGTTTGATTGTGACTCAACTTCCTTCCTCTATTTCTGTCCTAGCTGAAATCAACTTCTGTCATCTTTATCGGTTAGCAACCTTTTCGTATTAGAAGACATTCTCTTAGTTCTTTGATACTCATCAAACATTGATGTCTCCTATGCAAGTATGATTCTTGTGCCAACTGTTCCGTTCATATGTGTATGCTATGATGGACCTGGTTCAACTTGTCATCTTTTGTCAATTTTCAAAACCCATTCAGTGACATGGGCCAACAACTAGCTTGGTAGCTGCTCAGGCTTAGAGGCAGAATACTGGTGCTGTTGATAAACCGGATAGAACGAGAGTTCGTGATTTTATTAATCTAGACCCTCTAGTGTTTACCGGATAATACCCCAAGGAGGACCCACAAACTTTTATTGACTAGGTTTATCATATATTACTGGTTATTCATGCTACAGATATAGAGGCAGAAGAGTTGGCTTCTTATCGGTTACGTGATTTAGCGGTTTTCTGGTATGATAGTTGGGAGAGATCCAGGGGTTGTGTGGAAGGAATTTTCTGAGGCCTTTCTTCATCACTATTTTCCCGTTGAGATACGACGAGCTAGAGCTGATAAGTTCTTGAACCTTAGACAAGGTAATATGAGTGTGCGAGAGTATAGCATGCAATTTGTTTCTTTAGCAAGGTATGCTTCTCATATGGTGGCCGAGATGAGTGATAGGGTGCATATGTTTGTGAACGGGTTGGGACCACATCTGATAAATGAGTGCACGACAACCTCCTTGGTGGAGGGCATGTATATTTCCCGTATTCAGGCTTATGCCCAGACCCTAGAGGATCGTAAGCGCCAGCAAAGGGCAGATATGGGGCAGGATAGGGGCCAGCATAAGAGGGCGAGATTTGTAGGGTATTCTCATGAATTCATAGGTAGTGTTAGTCCCCAGTCTTCAAGGAGTTTGGCGCCACCTGTAGCTAGTGCTCCTCCACAGTTTCAGAGGCCTCGATATGATCGATTTTCATATTCTAGTCCAGGACAGAGTTCGCGGGCATCATGCTCGCAATATCATAGGGCTACTAGTCAGACGAGACCCCCAACACCCCATTGTGATCAGTGTGGTTAGGCCCACTTTGGACTGTGCCGTCGAGGTTCTGATGCGTGCTATTCTTGCGGACAACCTGGCCATATGATACGAGATTGTCCTAACAGAGAAGGTGGTGGTATGGCTCAGCCAACTAGATCTGTGTCTGGTTCTTCCGCATCAGTTCGACCTCCAGCACGGGGTTTTCAGCAGTCGACAAGTCATGGTAGAGGTAGAGGTGTAGTGCCGAGTTCGAGTGGTGCTCAAAATTGAACCTATGCTCTAGTAGGTCAACAAGATCCGTAGGCGTTATCATATGTTACACCTTTTGTGGCTAATAAGTTTGGAGTTGAACCTGAATTGATAAGTAAACCACTTATGGTATCTACTCCGATAGGAGATTCTGTAATTGCTAGAAGGGTATATAGAGCTTGCACAGTGATGATTTGTAGTCGTCAAACCTCGGCGAATTTATTTGAATTAGAAATGGTTGATTTCAACGTGATAATGGGAATGGACTGGTTGGCCTCATGCTATGCAAATGTTGATTGTCATACGAAGATTTCTAGGTTTCAATTTCCTGATGAACCCGTCATCGAATGGAAAGGGAACATTGCTACGCCAAAAGGTAGGTTTATTTCCTATTTCCTATCTTAAGGCAAGGAAGATGATCTCAAAAGGGTACATTTATCATCTCGTTCGCGTTAGGGACGTGGAGACGAAGCCGCCTACTCTACAATCTATCCCTGTGGTCAATGAATCTCCAGATGTTTTCCCAGATGAACTTCGAGGCATTCCTCCTGAAAGGGAGATTGAGTTTAGCATTGATGTATTGCCTGATACTCAACCCATATCTATTCCTCCATACAGGATGGCCCCGGCAGAGTTGCGAGAGTTGAAGGCGCAGTTGAAGGACTTACTGGATAAGGGCTTCATTAGGCCTAGCACTTCACCTTGGGGTGCGCCAGTCCTGTTTGTGTGGAAGAAAGACCGGTCGTTACGGATGTGTATCGACTATCGACAGTTGAATAAGTTTACTATAAAGAACAAGTATCCACTTCCAAGGATTGACGACCTGTTTGACCAACTCCAAGGTGCCAAGTATTTCTCCAAGATTGACTTACGTTCAAGGTATCATCAGGTGAGGGTTAAGGAGAAGGATATTCCAAAGACGGCCTTCCGGACAAGATCACACTTTGAGTTCTTGTTGATGTCGTTCAGGCTAACAAATGCCCCAGTAGCTTTTATGGATCTCATGAATACTGTATTCAGGCCCTATCTTGATGTGTTCGTGATCGTATTCATTGATGAAATTTTGGTGTATTCTCGTTCGGAGGCGGAACATGCGGGCTACTTACGGATAGTATTATAGATGCTTCAGGATCGTAAGTTATATGCTAAGCTCTCCAAATGTGAATTATGGCTGAACTCAGTAGCATTCCTTGTCAATGTGATATCTAACGAGGGTATTAGTGTCGACACTCAAAAGATCGATGCAGTGAAGAATTGGCCGAGACCTACAACACCATCAGAAGTCCACAGCTTCCTAGGGCTAGCAGGATATTATAGGCAATTTGTAGAAGGGTTTTCCTCTATATCAGCACCATTGACTAAGTTAACAAAGAAAGCTACTAAGTTCTAGTGGTCTGACGCTTGTGAACGAAGTTTTCAGGAGTTAAAGAATCGATTGACATCTGCGCCAATGCTCACTCTCCCAGAAGGAACAGAAGGTTATGTGGTATATTGTGATGCCTCAGGTATAGGTTTGGGGTGCGTATTGATGCAACATGGGAAGGTGATTGCTTATGCGTCAAGACAATTGAAGAAGCATGAAAAGAATTACCCGACCCATGATTTGGAATTGGCTGAAGTAATATATGCTTTGAAGATATGGCGGCACTAGTTATACGACGTTCATGTTGACATCTACACATATCACAAGAGTTTACAATACATCTTCAAGAAGAAGGAGTTGAATTTGAGGCAGCGTAGGTGGCTTGAATTACTGAAAGATTACGATGTCGAGATATTGTACCATCCCGGTAAAGCTAATGTTGTGGCAGACGCTCTCATTCGTAAGTCAACGGTAAGCTTAGTACACATTGAGGCAGGTAGACATGGGTTGAATAAAGAGCTTCATCAGTTAGCCAATATGACAATTAGATTGTTAGACTCTGATGACGGAGGGTTACTGTACAGAATACATCAGAATCATCTTTGGTAGCCGAGGTAAAAGCACGGCAATATGAAGATCCTACCTTAGTACGATTGAGAGAGAGAATTCAACAATGTAAAATTATGGCTTTTGAGATCGGACTAGATGGGGCACTGAGATACTAGGGCCGATTATGTGTGCCTGATGTGGCAGGGTTGAGAGAGAAGATTATGATTGAGATTCATCAATCCCGATATTCCATCCATCCCGACTCGACAAAGATGTATCATGATGTTAAGGAGTAGATTGGTGGGATAACATGAAGAAGTCTATTGCAGAGTTTGTAGCCCAGTGTCCTAATTGTCAACAAGTAACAATCGAACATCAGAAACCCAGCGGATTGCTTTAGAACATAGAGATTCCGACCTTGAAATGAGAGGTGATTAATATGGACTTCATTATTGGATTACCTCACTCTTATCATAAGTTTGACTCCATATGGGTGATAGTTGATCGACTTACAAAATGTGCCCATTTTCTGCCTGTTAAGACGACTTACACAGTTGAAGATTATGCAAACTTGTATATCAAGGAGATTGTTAGGATTTATGGGGTATCGATATCCATTTATATCAGACCGAGGAGTACAATTTGCGGCTAACTTTTGGAGGTCTTTTCAGAAGGGTTTAGGAACACAAGTGAATCTCAGCACTGCATTCCATCCACAGACTGACGGACAAGCTAAACGTATCATTCAGACACTTGAAGATATGCTACAAGCATGTGTTCTGGATTTCAAGAGGAATTGGGATGACCATCTTCCACTCATAGAATTTGCCTACAATAATAACTACCATTCTAGTATTAAAATGGCCCCGTACGAGGCACTATACAGGAGGAGATGTAGATCACTACTTGGATGGTTCGAAGTCAGTGAAACAGAACTATATGGGCCAAATTTGATTCACCAAGCCATTGAGAAGGTGAAACTGATGCAAGAGCGGCTTAGGACGGCACAAAGTAGGCAAAAGTCTTATTCTGATGTCTGACGTCGTGATTTGGAGTTTGAGGTTGGTGATTGGGTTTTACTGAGGATCTCGCCGATGAAGGTGTTATGCGTTTTGGGAAGAAGGGTAAGCTGAGTCCGCGGTATATTGGTCCGTACAAAATTCTTCAACGAATTGGACAGGTTGCTTATGAGTTAGAATTGCCATCTGAATTGGAATTTGTCCACACAGTATTCCATGTATCTATGTTGAGTAAATGTATTGGAGACCCTTCTCGGGTTGTCCCTACTAAAGATGTACAAGTTACAGAGGATCTATTATATGAAGAAGTGCCAGTAGCTATATTAGATCGACAAGTCCGCAAGCTAAGAACAAAGGATGTAGCTTCCGTCAAAGTATTGTGGAGGAACAAGAACATGGAAGAAATTACATGGGAAGCAGAAGAGCAGATGAAGTCTAAATACCCTTACTTGTTCCAGATTCAAGATAACAAGGATGCCGAGGGGATGCAGGATGCATTAGAAGGTGAAACAGTTCTATGAGGTAAGCAATAGCTTGAAAGTACTCTTCCTTAATACACAATGGTGATATGCAGATAATGTACATATCCATAATGATTTGCATAGCTTTGCAACGCAATACATTGGGTTTAACTGCTTGCGAGTTTGTTTAGTATCCATTTTATAGGGGCAAACTTGGCTGGAAATTTCCGTTGGAATCCACGATGAGTTAGGCTCCCCATAAACCCCTACATTCGAGGACGAATGTTCTAGGGGTGGGGGAGGGTGTTACAACCCATATTCACGTACGTTGGTTCATTCCATAAGTTAGTCGACGTAGATCTAAGAAGAGATTATCTTTGAAATGAAAAGAACTTAATCCTATTGATCTTAAATGATACAAGAGTGTATAAGGGTGATTAACAAGTACTAGAAGTTAAACGAATCAAGGATGTTGTAACTCGTATTCTCGGGTAAACCTAGGGGTGCTTAATATTCTAAAGAGGTCGTATTTTAAGTTATTTTAATCATATAATATCCGTATCATAGTCTTGAAGTCAAACGAGTTATGAAACAAAAGTCGACAAGAGTTGTCGCAACTTAGGTTCATAGTTTTACTTAAACTTTAGGTCAAATGTATTAAGCTTTTCTCCTAATATACTTGGAATTATGGGTGATCTAGCATCAAAATTGAAGATCTATGAGTCTATTTTCCAACGCATTAAACCTTTATCAATACGGCATCAGAGTAGAGAGATATAGGCATTTTTGCGAGACTGCACAAGCTGCTAGGTGACAAGTAGGTGTGTCACCTACTTTGTTAAATGATAGCCCAAAAATAGGCAATTTCGGGTCGGCCAAATAGCCCATTTAAAGGGTTATCTCCTGCAATATAAACCTCATTATATATCACCAATAACCAGACCTAAACCCCTGCAAACTTCCTCCCAAAAATTATCCACAAACCCTAATCAATTTTCCCTCTCTTTCAAGTTCTAATTGGGGGTAAAACTTAGAGTATGAAGAACCAAGATAAGGGCTGAGTTATCCAACAAGTAAGGTGTGTTTCCTGCTCTATTTCATCCGTTTTTACTGCTGTAAATTCATGGTAATTAGTTTTATACTTGTAAGAACTCACGGGACAGTGATCGAAAGCCGTGAGTTCGAGTTATTCACTTGTAGCGGACTGTTTTGTGGACTGTTTTGTGTTGCTGTTGGGCTGCGTGTTGTACTACTGTTTTGTGGAGTTTTGGAGGAGGAAGGGTGTGGATAAATACCATATAGATGTAGGGTTGTGGGATGGTCGTTCATCGTAACTGTTCCGGGTCGTTTGACACAACTACGGTGGTCGTCTTATGTATGAAGTGATTAGGCTGTGTGTGGACTGTTTTGGGAGGCTCAATATGATTATTATTGATGTTCTTTGGGATTTTTGGTGATTGTTTTGACTTGTGTGAAGTCATATATATAGGGGAGGTTCTGTCCGTTTCATTGTAAAATAAATTGTGGTCGATGCATAATAGTTATGACGCTTAAAGGATAAGATAGTGTCGTTTCTCTTATTGTAGACTAAGGAGTCGTGACAATTGCATAGCTTGAGATTGGGGCAGTATATACAAGGTATGTGAGGCTATCCCTTTCCTTCTTTTGCATGACTCCGATTGTACATAATGCAATGAACGAGCTTCCCAAGACACTCTACTCTTAGAAGCTAGTAGTACTTACATTGTTTCCCTTCTTATGGAACAATTGATGTTGAGGTTGCTTCTCTTATTCTTATGTTATCAATGCTGTTGGTACTTCCTTATTCTTATAAGATTCTTGATGAAGAGTTAATCCTAATAATGTGTACGGAGAGTATCGACCTTACGTCACTCCGAAAGGTTCAGAATATGATTCCAATGCGTCCTACATGCATTATATATATATATATATGTATGTATATATATGTATGTATATATATATGTATATATATATATGTATGTATATATATATGTATATATATATATATGTATGTATCTATTTTACTCTACCGAGCTGCGCTATAGTCGGCCGGGTATGGCACCTATTGTGCAACCACTGAAGAGTTGGGTTTACCGAGCTCCACGTGGCCGGGTACATTTTACCGAGCCTATTACAGACGGGTACGATATGATGATGATGATGCCCATAGAGGTGGATGTTTTAAAGGTGTATGTGTATATATGTATGTATCACACATTTCATGTCAGTAGCCCTCAGAGGTACCCAGATGTTACAGGTTGTATATTCTCTATCCCTATTTACATTACTGTTCTTACTTATGCTTTCCTGCCTTACATACTCAATACTTTATTCGTACTGACGTCCTTTTTATTTGTGGACGCTGCATGTCGTGCTGCAGGTCCTGATAGACAGGTAGACGCAGCTCCCCCACCACAGTAGACTTTCCAGTTCAGCGGTTATAGGCGAGATCCCTTCTCCGGACTTACCGTAGTCTTGCTATGCATTTTTGTTATTGATATTATGGGTATGTCGGAGCCCTGTTCCGGCTATGTTGCATTAATTATGCTCCTTTAGAGGCTCATAGACATGTGTCGGCTTATGTATAGTTTGGTATGCCTTGTCGGATGATTTTTGTTGTATAGTCTTTCATGGAAGTGTGGTAGCTCCTAACTTATATGTAGTTTCTTGGCAGTCTTGTTATCCCATGTTATGCATGTTCATTCCATTATCTCTCATTGTTTGGTGTTCATAATCCATATCTACCACTTATATTGATATCGCCGGCCCTAAAAGATAATAAGAAGATTAGATAATGTACGAGGGTGCTCGGCAAGTATGGCCCGGGTACTAGTAATGATCCTCTAGTTTGGGTCGTGACATATATATATGGAGGAGCAATAAGGGTGGACAGGTGGGAGGGGGTTGCGCGCCGTAACAAGGAGCAATAAGGGAGGACACTTATGGTTTACTGATTTTCAAAAATAAAGATTTGAAATCTTACTGTTTTACTTTACTACTTTTAATATTTTGCACTTACTTAAGGTGGCTGAGTTATTTTATTTGTTGCTACAGTTTATTGTTTTGTTTATTTTAGAATTTCCTTCTTGCTTTATTATACATTGTTCACATGTTATATTATAAATGTCTCGCCGTAGCGTCGTCGCTATTTCGTCGAGGTTAGGCTCGACACATACTCAGTACATGGGGTCGGTTGTACTGATACTACACTCTGCACTTTTTGTGCAGATCCAGGTACCAGCCAGAGTTAGGAGATTTTAGTAGCTGTCGTCATTTAACCAGAGACACGAGGAAGATCTGCCGGCGTCCGCAAATTCCTGGAGTCTTCTCTTTACTTTATATAGACACTGTTTTATTTTGTTCAAAATAGAGATACATTCTTTCATCCCATTATTTATAGCATTCTTAGTAGTTCGTGAATTGTGACACCAGACCCTGGGGTAGTCTTATAGTTATATATTTATTTCGTGGTTCTGCTTACTTATTCAGTTACTATTATTATTCATGAAGTTATTTGTTGGAACGTATTAGATTCAGTTTATTTTTAAATTGTTCTGTTATGAAAAAGTAAACTTTATTAGGAAATAATTAAATGCGTTCTAACATTGGCTTGCCTAGCAAGTGTGGTTTTAGGCGCCATCATGATCCTTAGGGTTGGGAATTTTGGTCGTGACAATTGGACTGTCACGCCAAGACGATGACCTTAGCCTTGCCGTGGTTGCCTTTATTAGAGTGGAGAGGGACTCTTGGCAATTCTACCAGTAGGGTTATCTCTTATATGAAGGCTCGACGTATGGTCGAGAAGGGGTGTTACGACCGAAACCTATGGGCCGTAATGGGCACCCGGTACCTTACTCAACCGAGTACCAACATACATATATTACTTATCAAATCATCATAGGTAAGTGGGCCAGAAGGGGCGTCATGATATAACCAGAGTAAACATGAGGGAATACCCGACATAGACCGACTCAACCTGATATGGAAACTCATACCTGGAGACATACGGGCCCATAAGGCCAGTGTGATCCATTATATACTTTAAATATAGGCCTGTTACGACTCAATTCTCCCTCCGCTAGGTATCGTGACGGCACCTAGTCTTAAGAACTAGGTAAGCCTATTAGTAACAAACATCAATTATAATATAAGAATCGTTTAAGTGCTTTTTGAAATAAATCTCAACACTTTACACTTTTTCCCGAAACCCGGTAAGTACAAGTCATAAGCTTTAAAGAAGTTACACTAAAACTCGTAAAAATATCATTGTTCAGAAATAAGTACTACAGTGCAAACAAAAACATAAGATGCTGACTCCGAAACCGCGCACGCTGAAGCGGTTTTACCTTGAGTCTCCACAACAGCAACCGCACTGCTAACAATCAATTGGCCGCTATGCGAAACCTGGAATCTGCACAAAATATGCAGAAGAGTGGTACGAGCACACCACAACGGTGCCCAGTAAGTATCAAGACTAACCTCGATGAAGTAGTGACGAGGACTAGTCGAGACACCCACTGGTCCGATAAACTAAATAGGCATAAATATAGGAATAATAGAACATGACATCTATCTAATGACTACACAATATAATTAAAACATAACAAGTACCAAGCGGAAGGAGAATACAGCAAATAACAACGGAACATCATAATAATACACCGAAGAATGGACGGGAACACAACCCAAAAATCGGAAACCACAATACGATAAGAACAAGTAGTAATTCAGCACTGCAGTAGTTTTCCACATCAGGCCTTAGCCAACAACCCCAAATAATTGGTCAAATCTTCGAGTGTAGACTTTCATCCGCAAGTTTATATTGAAGTTTTAAAATATAGTCATTTCAAATAGAAAATTCCTTTGAAATATACCTCCTCCGAATATGTATATATATGTTTTTCAGAAAGACAATCTTCAAACATAATTCCTCCAAGATAAATGCTTTTCAAATGAACTTTTCCAATAAATGTCTTTCAAACATAGTTTTCTGCGAGATAAATGCTTTTCAAATATACCTTTCGAAATAATAGTCTTTCTAACATAGTTNGGGGGGATCTCCCAGAATACGTCCGTAGTCCCCAAAAATAAATATGCAGTGCTGGGGGGGATCTCCGAGAATACTTCTGTAGTCCCCAAAAGTAAATATGCACTGCTGGGGGGATCTCCCAGAATACGTCCGTAGTCCCCAAAAATAAATATGCAGTGCTGGGGGGGATCTCCGAGAATACTTCTGTAGTCCCCAAAAGTAAATATGCACTGCTGGGGGGATCTCCCAGAATACGTCCGTAGTCCCAAAAGTAAATATGCAGTGCTGGGGGGATCAACCAGAATACGTCCATAGTCCCCAATTCAAATATGCAATGCAATTAACGGAGATAACAACCATAACATGACATAAACATCGTACATTGCCACATAATCATAAAGCAACAAAAGATAGAAATGCAATGTACGACGAGCAAGTCAATACAAGAACTTAAGTCACAAGAACGGTAGAACTCAATCACAAGGAATAACCACTGAAAGGAAATAATAAGCGTAAAGAAAACAGCTTAACCAGGGAGAAACAAGACGTAACAACGAATTCACAGTATTCAACTCCACAATAAGATGTTATCACAAGTCAAGAGATTTCCAAGTACAAGCCAGTTGACTAAGGGGTAGGTTGTCTAAATTCGTTTTAAAGGTTGAATAGTTATGAGAGATTCTCCACAATCCAAATAAGGGTAAGTAGCTAAAGATAATCCTAACTCCAATTACTGCTAAACGAGTATAAGGCGAGATATTACTAATTTTAGTTAAATAGGCAGTTTATGAAGAAAAATATAGCATGATGATAGGAGAGGTAAATTCTTCAATTAAGTCAACTAAGACCAAATAGACAACAAAGGAAAAATCTAAAAGTAAGTAATTCTAATTTAAGCACGAAGAGATGAAAGTAGCAATCAGGAATTAAGTCATAACCATTACAACTTCATACCCGAGGATAATAATGACCTAATAACTCTAAAAGGCCAATTTCATACAAATAAGTCTGAGTACGCACTCGTTGCCTCGCGTACACGGGCTACAATCAACATAGAAGACTCCAATCCTAAGGGGTAGTTCCCCCCCACAAGGTTAGGCAAGATACTTACCTCGAAGACGACAACCCGGTACTCTAAAATGGACTTCTCGAGTGAAAAATCCTCCATACGGCTCAACTCCAACTATAACAACTTCAAAACACACATAAAACTTATAAGGAATTATTCCGAGTAATAAAGTTTCAATCTTTACAAGAATCTAAAAATCGATCCAATCGTCGACCCCGGGACCGCACCTTGGAACCCGTCAAATTTTACAAAATCCGAATACCCATTCCAATACGAGTTCACCCATACAAAATTTATCCAATTCCGATATCATTTGGTCCCACAAATCACGATTTTTTCATTTTAGAAAATTTCTTTCAAAACAAACATTTTCCTCAACTCAAAACACAAATTAAATGATGAATATAAAGATAAAATCATAGAATATGTTAGATTCTAGGTGAAGAACACTTACCCAATCGAATTTGAAGAAAATCCTATCAAGAATCGCCAAGAACCGAGCTCTAAGAGTCAAAATGTGATAAAAATAGTGAAACCCTCGATTTTGGGATATTTTCTGCCTGCCCAGATATTTAAGCATCGCGATCGCGTAGAGGAAATAGTTACTGGCCAAAAATTGTGCTACGCGATCGCGGAATGCTTATGCGATCGCGTACGAGGGAGAAAGTAGTCTTATGCGATCGCGAGGAGAGTCGTGCGAACGCGATGAAGAGTAACTAACGGCCCCAACCCTAACTCCTACAATGCAAACGCAAGGGAGGGGGATGCGAACATGAAGGGGAATGAAGCATACCTTCGCGATCGCGTTTGGAACTATGCGATCGCATAGAAGGAAAACCAGAAGACAAAACAACAGTGGAAAAATGGAAGGAATGGACCCGTGGCACACCCGGAACACATCCGAGGCCCCCGGGACCCCGTCTAAACACACGAACAAGTCATACAACCTAACACAGACCCGCTCAAGGTCTCAAATCACATTAAACAACGCCAAAACGACGAAACACCCCATAAATCAAACTTATGAACTTTCAAATCTTCAAATATCTAAACTCGTGCCGAAACCTATCAACTCAACCCGGAATTAAGCCAAATTTTGCAAACAAGTCCCAATTGACATCCCGGAGCTACTCCAACTCTCAGAATGCGGACTCTCGGAATCGCATTCCGACCCCGATATCCCCAAAAGTCAACTGTGGTCAAACTTCTCCATTTTCCAAACATTAAATTTTCCAACTTTCGCCGAATTACCTAAAATTACTCTACGGATCTCCAAAACCAATTCCGGACGCGCGCCTAAGTCTAAAATCACCATACGAAGCTGTTGACATTACCCAAAACTCATTCCAAGGCCGTTTACACAAAAGTCAAACCTCCGGTAAAATCTCACCGCTTAAGCTTCCAAAATTTAAATTCCCTCTTCCAATTCGACTTCGGACTATCCGGTAACTGAATCCAACCATGCACGTAGGTCGATATACACAAGGTGAGGCTATTCATATGACCTTACGCCACTGAGCAGAGCTTAAATTCTCAAACTGAATGGCCGGGTCGTTACATTCTCCCCCTCTTAAAACCAACGTTCGTCCTCGAAAGTGCCAAGATTCACCTCGAACTCCTCCAATTCACTGAATGCACACTTCCAACACACACTCGCGGGTGATCCCACGTCACCCCGACCTACATACGCCTGATGACACAATCACAACTACAAATTAGCCTTCCTATCACCACCGGTAAGCCTCATACTTCAATTCCTCACCTTCTACACATTTCCAAAAGACCCGATTCTAAATCCATATCCGGCATCAACCTCAACCAGCTGCATCAGCTCATGATTACACCCATAAGGGTACGACCACACAATATAGCACACCACACATAGGCTCGTAATAACACTTCTGATCACAATAGCTGCCCGAAATCAACTCAACGATGGCAATTAGCCTCATAACCGATAGAACCCTGTTTCAAACCTTCGTAACACTGATAATAATGCCAGAAACACGAAGACCTCATAATTAGACAACCGAATCACCAAGCCACAACTAACATAACACCACCGGGCACACACCCCGCAAGCTAAACTCAAGAAGCGCAGAACGAAAATGACTGAATATGAAAAGGGAAACACATAAGGAAACTATCATACAACCCGACAAACACTACTCTCTATCATTACTGACCCAGAACCGATATAACAAGGAAATAATGAAAACATATAAAAAATCATAAGGATCCCATCCTGATAAAATTTCCACCGCGGTACTCAGCCCGGTCCAACCATATCGAATCACAAAATATCACGAGGATCTCGCCCTCAACTCTAAATCACATACCGAATATATATAATACCAATGGAAATCTCCCACTAACTCATCTCGGCTAATAAAAATCATAACGCTCACTAAACTCACAGCTCGATAGAGTATCAAATCACAGCTCATCAACAAAATACTTTGGAAAATCACATTAAGCCTACCATGACGATAACAAGAACTTACTTCCAGTCTCACCACCCTCAATGATTAATGAAAACAACGATAGACACGTGCTACCACTTTTTAGAATCTCCCAACATGAGCAGACATGAAAAATAGAGTGCAAGGTATGAAACTCACTCCCAAATGAAACAACAAATAAGGGAACTCGTCCTGACCAACAGAACTATAATGAAATACAATTGGTGCCCTCTGTAACGCATCAAAACATACCTGTGTGATAACATCTGGCACAACGACCTCCGGTCTACTATGCGAAACACATCAACGGGTTAGGCCTCCCCCTCTTGGGCGCCCTCTACTCACCTGAATACCCTGCTGTGATACATCTGTCCGGAGCATGGGACAATCTCTCACCATATGACTGATATCTCCACACTCAAAACAACCTCTCTACTGACGTGGCTGTGGGAACTGAGAAACACGAGTACTCTGAGACCCATGAGCACCTGAAATCCCATGCGAAGCCGGTAATGCAAATTGAACTGGCTGACCCACAAAACCTCTACCGTGTCGTACCTTGCCTCAATAATAAGGACTAGCAGATCTCTCCAACCTTTGAGGCCTCCTTGATTCCTTGTACTCTCTCTCCTGAACTCGTCTGTACCCTCGCTCCCGGTCCCACATGCCCTCTAGCCGGCGAGCGATCCCTACCACATGCTGGAATGAGACATCTGACTCCAACTCTCGAGTCATGCTGAATCGAATATCATGCCTGATCCCCTTAATAAATCTACGGACTCGCCCCCTAACTGAAACAACCAAGAGAGGTGCATATCTGGCCAACTCACTGAATTTGACGCCATACTCTAATACTGACAAAGTGTCCTGACGCAACTGCTCAAACTCCACGCGCCATGCCTCTCGGGGGACTGAGGTGCAAACTCTCTCAAGAACATCTCTAAAAACTGACCCCATGTAAGTGAAGCTGACTCGGCTGGGCTACCCAGCTCATATGCCCGCCACCATTGATAAGCCGCTCCTTTAAGCTGAGACATGAAAAAAAACAACCCCGCTCATCTCCACAATACCCGTAGTACGAAGAATATGGTGACACTCTTCCAGGAAACCCCAGGCATCATCTGTCGCCAATCCACTGAAGATATGAGGGTGGTACTTATTTTACCTCTCAAGTCTAAGCTGTTCTTCCTCAGATGCTGCTGCCCTAACCACGGGCTAAACTAGGGCCACGGGCTGTGCTGCCATGACACTTGGAATTTGACAAATATGACCTCTCCGCTAAGAATTGTAGGCTGCGGGAGTCTGAGCTCCTCCCCTGATCTGTGGAGTAGCTGGTGCACCCGGAATCAATCCCGCCTGAGTCAATGTACCAATCATACTCAAGAACTTTGCCCAGGTTTCCTGAAGTCTAGGCGTAACAACATGCGCCTCTACTGGAGGCTCCTCAACGGTTGCTTTGGTAGGTGCCCTAACTGCGGCACGTGCTTCTTGTCGACCCCTGCCTCTAGCGACATCTGTCTCAGGGGTAACATCATCAGGAATCGCGTCTCGTGTCCTCACCATCTGTGAGAGAATGGAATGATAAATTTCAAACTTCAAGATCAATAAACGCGCACGATAGGAATGAATGAAGTAAAATTGTCCTAATAGTTCCACAGCCTCTCGAAGATAAGTACAGATGTCTCTGTATCGATCCGCAAGACTCTACTAAACTCGCTTATGACACGTAGCACCTATGAACCTAGAACTCTGATACCAACTTGTCACGACTCAATTTTCCCTTCGCTGGGTATCGTGGAGGCACCTAGTCTTAAGGAATAGGTAAGCCTATTATTAACAAACATCAATTATAATATAAGAACCATTTAAGTGCTTTTTGAAATAAATCTCAATACTTTACACTTTTTTTCGAAACCCGGTAAGTACAAGTCATAAGCTTTAAAGATGTTACGCTAAAACTCCTAAAAATACCACTGTTCAGAAATAAGTACAATAGTGGAACCAGAAACATAAGATGGTGATTCCGAAACCGCGAACGCTGAAGCGGTTTTACCTTGAGTCTCCACAACAGCAACCGCTTCTAACAATCAACCGACTGCTATGCGAAACCTGGAATCTGCACAAAATTTGAAAAAGAGTAGTATGAGCACACCACATCGATGTNTTCTGAAATATATATATATATATATATATATATTTCAGAAAGATAATCTTCAAACATAATTCCTCCAATATAAATTCTTTTCAAATATACTTTTCCAATAAATGTCTTTCAAACATAGTTTTCTGCGAGATAAATGCTTTTCAAATATACCTTTCGAAATAATAGTCTTCAAACATAGTTTTCTTCAAGGCAAATGATTTTCAGCTATACTTTTCAATAAATATCTTTCGATCATAATTTCTTCAAGATAAATCTACCGGAGCTCCGTCCGTAGTTCATAATTTGTCAGGCAGTACAGAGGGGGATCTCGCATAATACGTCCGTAGTCCCCAAAAGTAAATATGCAGTGCTGGGGGGGATCTCCCAGAATACGTCCGTAGTCCCCAAAAANAGTAAGTATCAAGACTAACCTCAGTGAAGTAGTGACGAGGACTAGTCGAGACACCCACTGGTCTGATAAACTAAACAAGCATAAATATAGGAATAACAGAACATGACATCTATCTAATGACTACACAATATAGTTAACACATAACAAGTACAAAGCCGGAGGAAAATAAAACAAATAACAACGGAACATCATAATAATACACCGAAAAATGGACGGGAACACAACCCGAAAACCGAAAACCACAATACGGTAAGAAAGTAGTAATTCAGCACGGCAATAGTTTTTCACATCAGGCCTTAGCCAACAACCAGAATAATTGGTCAAATATTCGAGTGTAGACTTTCATCCGCAAGTTTATATTGAAGCTTTAAAATATAATCATTTGAAGTAGAAAATNATCCCCCAAGCACTGCATATTTATTTTTGGGGACTACGGACGTATTCTGGGAGATCCCCCCCAGCACTGCATATTTACTTTTGGGGACTACGGACGTATTATGCGAGATCCCCCTCTGTACTGCCTGACAAATTATGAACTACGGACGGAGCTCCGGTAGATTTATCTTGAAGAAATTATGATCGAAAGATATTTATTGAAAAGTATAGCTGAAAATCATTTGCCTTGAAGAAAACTATGTTTGAAGACTATTATTTCGAAAGGTATATTTGAAAAGCATTTATCTCGCAGAAAACTATGTTTGAAAGACATTTATTGGAAAAGTATATTTGAAAAGAATTTATATTGGAGGAATTATGTTTGAAGATTATCTTTCTGAAATATATATATATATATATATATATATTTCAGAAAGATAATCTTCAAACATAATTCCTCCAATATAAATTCTTTTCAAATATACTTTTCCAATAAATGTCTTTCAAACATAGTTTTCTGCGAGATAAATGCTTTTCAAATATACCTTTCGAAATAATAGTCTTCAAACATAGTTTTCTTCAAGGCAAATGATTTTCAGCTATACTTTTCAATAAATATCTTTCGATCATAATTTCTTCAAGATAAATCTACCGGAGCTCCGTCCGTAGTTCATAATTTGTCAGGCAGTACAGAGGGGGATCTCGCATAATACGTCCGTAGTCCCCAAAAGTAAATATGCAGTGCTGGGGGGGATCTCCCAGAATACGTCCGTAGTCCCCAAAAATAAATATGCAGTGCTTGGGGGATCTCCCAGAATACGTCTGTAGTCCCCAAAAGTAAATATGCAGTGCTGGGGGGATCTCCCAAAATACTTCTGTAGTCCCAAATTTAAATATGCAATGCAATCAACAGAGATAACAACCATAACACGACAGAAACATCGTACATTGCCACAACAATCATAAAGCAACAAAAGATAGAAATGCAATTTACGACGAGCAAGTCAATACAAGAACTTAAATCACAAGAACGGTAGAACTCAATCACAAGGAATAACCACTGAAAGAAAATAATAAGCGTAAAGAAAACAGCTTAACCAGGGAGAAACAAGACGTAACAACGAATTCACAGTATTCAAGTCCACAATAAGATGTCATCACAAGTCAAGAGATTTCCAAGTACAAGCCAGTCTACTAAGGGGTAGGTTATCTAAATTCCTTTTCAAGGTTGAATTATGAGAGATTCTCCACAATCCAAATAAGGGTAAGTAGCTAAAGATAATGCTAACTCCAATTACTACTAAAACATTATAAGGCGAGATATTACTAATTTTAGTTAAATAGGCAGTTTATGAAGAAAAATATATCATGATGATAGGAAAGGTAAATTCTTCAATTAAGTCAACTTAGACCAAATAGACAACAAAAGAAAAAATCTAAAAGCAAGTAATTCTAATTTAAGAAGGAAGAGATGAAACAAGCAATCAGGAACTAAGTCATAACCATTACAACTTCATACCCGGGGAATATAACGACCAAAGAACTCTAAAAGGCCAACTTCATACAAATAAGTCTGAGTACACACTCATCACCTCGCGTACACGGGCTACATCAACATAGAACACTCAAATCCTAGGACGTAGTCTCCCCACACAAGGTTAGGCAAGATACTTACCTCGAAGACGACAACCCGGTACTCTAAAATGGACTTCTCGAGTGAAAAGGACTCCGGACGGCTCAACTCCAACTAGAACAACTTCAAAACACACATAAAACTTATAAGGAATTATTCCGGGTAATAAAGTTTCGATCTTTAGAAGAATCTAAAAATCGACCCAAAAGTCGACCCTCGGTCCTGCACCTCTGAACTCGTCAAATTTTACAAAATCCGAATACCCATTCCAATACGAGTTCACCCATACAAAATTTATCCAATTCCGATACCATTTGGTCCCTCAAATCACGAATTTTCATTTTAGATTTTTTTTTTCAAAACCAACATTTTCCTCAACTCAAAACACAAATTAAATGATGAAATAAATATAAAATCATGGAATATGTTAGATTCTAGGTGAAGAACACTTCCCAATCGAATTTCAAGAAAAACCCATCAAGAATCGCCAATAACCGAGCTTTAAGAGTCAAAATATGATAAAAATGGTGAAACCCTCGATTTTGGGATATATTCTGCCTGCCCAGATATTTAAGCATCGCGATCACGAGAGGTTACATGACATCGCATAGAGGAAAATAGTTACTGGCCAAAAAATGTGCTACGCGATCGCGGAATGCTTATGTGATTGCGTATAAGGGAGAAAGAAGTCTTACGCGATCGCGAGGAGAGTCGTGCGAACGCGATGAAGAGTAACCAACAGCCCCAGCCCCTAACTTCTACAATGCGAACGCGAGGGAGGGAGTTGCGAACGTGAAGGGGAATGAAGCAGACCTTCGCGATCGCGTCTGGAACTATGCGATCGCATAGAAGGAAAACTAGAAGACAAAACAACAGTGGAAAAATTGAAGGAATTGACCCGTGGCCCACCCGGAACACACCCGAGGCCCCTGGGACCCCGTCTAAACACACGAAAAAGTCATTCAACCTAACACATACTTGCTCGAGGTCTCAAATCACATTAAACAATGCCGAAACGACGAATCAACCCATAAATCGAACTTATGAACTTTCAAATCTTCAAATATCTAAACTCGTGCCGAAACCTATCAACTTAACTCGGAATGACGTCAAATTTTGCAGACAAGTCCCAATTGACATCTTGGAGCTACTCCAACTCTCGGAATGTGGACTCTCGGAATCGCATTCCGACCCTGATATCCCCAAAAGTCAAATGTGGTCAAACTTCTCCATTTTCAATACTTCAAATTTTCCAACTTTCGCCGAATTACCTCAAATTACTCTACGAACCTCCAAAACCAATTCCAGACGCACGCCTAAGTCTAAAATCACCATATGAACCTGTTGACATTACCCAAAACTCATTCTGAGGCCGTTTACACAAAAGTCAAACCTCCGGTCAAATCTCGCCGCTTAAGCTTCCAAAATTTAAATTCCCTCTTCCAATTCAACTTCGGACCATCCGGTAACTGAATCCAACCACGCACGCAGGACAGTATACACAAGATGAAGTTGTTCATGACCTTACGCCACTGAGCGGAGCTTAAATTCTCAATACGATCGATCGGGTCGTTACAAGGCCGCCAAGGCCATACAAGTATACGTATATATGACATCTGTCTACAAGCCTCTAAGAGTACATACTTATTATAAAGGTCGGGACATGGCCACTCCATACCAAACAATACACGTCTATATCATACTGACCAAACGAATAACTCCGGAGCAAATGGGGCGCACCAACATCTTCCACTGAGATGATAGCCTACTTGGAGGACTCTCGACCTGTCTATCGGGACCTGCGGGCATGAAACGCAACATCCCCAGGTAAAAGGAATGTTAGTACAAATAATTTACCGAGTATGTAAGGAATGAAATTAAGTAAATAATAGACATGAGAGAAACATGGAGTAAAAGACTCGACATATAAGTCTGGATAACTCTGTAAATCATGCAATACTTATAGATTCATGCATATGCGTATGAATGTCATGTCGTGCATAGGTACATGTGCTCATAATATCATCAAGCTTCTGAGGGCATCCATCATATCATCTCGGCCACTATGGGAAAAATCATCAACGTATACCAGCTGATCAGGTGGTG
>ML274546.1:308867-319351 GCA_005239495.1 Nicotiana undulata | reverse complement strand
TTTTGATGTTATTGCTTCTCGATGTCATGCCCAAGATGATATTATTGTTTGAAACCCCCTGACGATAGCTTGAGGTTATGTTTATGGGTGTTCTCTGTTCATTTTAAGCTGAATAATGAAGAGAGTTGCTCGCTTGCTTTCAGGGTATGAAGCAGTGGCGGGGTGTGAAGCAATTATGCGTTCCGTTAGCCTTTGTACAACCTTTACATTATTTACAACCGTAATATCCTAGATAGCTTTGAGTTTATCGGGGTTGATATCGATTCCCCGATTGGATACCATGAAGGCAAGAAACTTGCCCGAGTCGACCCCGAACACACACTTTTCTGGGTTGAGCTTCATATTGTACTTCCTCAGTATATCGAAAGTTTCCTACAAGTATTTTAAATGGTCTTCTGCTTGCAGGGACTTAACTAACATGTTATCAATATAAACTTCCATTGATTTTCCTATTTATTCTTCGAACATCGGTTTACTAGTCGTTAATTAAGAAATCACATGTAATAATAGGTTATTACCGATAAAAAATTTAACACTGTGAATGAGGCAAGCTTTCGGTAGTTTAAAAATCACTAGACAACGAGTTATTAACTTTATGAAATAAAGTATTTTTTATTTTTGGGTTATACTATCGATGATTGAAAACTTAATGAAGTTTATAATCAACTTGCAAACAATACTCATTATTTTAATGTTAGGATTTACACACAATTAGTTTTGATTCTTGACTTATTAAGTGCGTTATTGAAATATTTTTTTATTAAAAAATTTAATTATTCCTGTGAATGCTTGGTGAATTTTATTCTTTAAAGCGTGCCATTATCTAATTTAATATTGCCGTTACTCAATTAAATGTATCACATAAAAATATGCTTTAACTACCAGAATAATACAACAAATTAACGGAATAAATTTTTTAACATATATTGCAAAGTAAGAGGTGAAAGTCTTACTAATGATCTTTTGTCAAAAAATATAGATTTTTCCTCATAGAAGTTTTCAGCTTCTCAATATAAAACTAACAATAATTTAATTTATTTTATTTGTGTAATTGGTAGCTTTAAGAATCTATACAACTTTTATTTTTATTTTAGGTTTTATTTTTCTTGGTCTTGGACTTTTTTAATTAGATAAAACTTAAGTAATATTTATTGATAATATACAATTAATTATACATCACATTGATTATTTGCTACAAATAAATTAAATTCATAAATAAAACCAAATATATTTTATTTATTAACGATTTTCTTACTTGTAAAAAGAGAGGTAATATCTATATTTGTTATTAATTTGATAAATTATTTTTTTAAAATTTTATTGATGTTTTTTAAACCCAAATTTACTAGTTTTGAAAATAATACACATCCCTAGTCATTGTGTATATCGCAATAGGGTTATTACTGGGAAAGCACGTGTCCTTGACTGCTCTAAACGGGCGTTTGAAGGACGGCTGGAGTTTGGTTGAACCAACCTAACAACTACCACTTTCCTTCACACTTCTTAGCTTTCACCATTAAACTAATTAAAATTAAAATTAAAAAAAGGCAGCCTTATTATTATTATTCATTTAAATTTAATTTAATTAATTATTAGTTTCCATCTTTAGATAAAACAATAATTACAAAAGAAAAAATAAAAAGCAAAAGAATTTCCAGCTTTTCCTATATATAAAACTATAAATTATCTTTTCCTTTCTCTTTTTCCGTTTTCTAAAAGCCAATACTTCTGGATTTCCCCATATACTGTTTCTCTCTCTCACCCTCTCTATCTCTCTTCCCTCTTTCTCTCTCTCTCTACTTGCCGGAAAACCTCTTCCTCTCGCCGGGAAACCTCTTTTTTGTTTTTCGGTGAACAGAGTCGCCGGGGAATTCACACGCACTCACTCTACATGTTTCGTTCGCTTTGATAAGTGCTTCTCGTTTTTGCGTGTAACTGAGTCACTCGGTTGGTGGAATCGCTCTGATCTCTGTGTTTGACTCGTTCCATGCAGTGCTAAGGGAATGTGGCGAGTCTAAGGCTGTTTTTCTGGTTCCTTGTGCCCTAGATCAGGATCTAGGGCTTGGCTGACGCTTCTATTGTTGTTTGTTAGTAGTTTTTTTCGTTTTATTTTTGTCTGTGAAGAGTGGAAAGACGACGAAGAGTAGAGAAAAGCTTCGTAATGAGATGGTATGTTATTATCAGTTGGATGTATTATGTTATTCTTTGTAAAGTTTTGAGTTGTGAATGTTATTCTTTTTGTTCCTTTGGAAGTTTGGATCTCTGAAGCATGAAAATTGAAGGGTTTTTTCCTTTTTTTTTTGCATTATCTTTTCCCAGCGATTTCATATGCTTATTTTGAAATAATTGCACATATTGAAATGAACACTTTTCCTGTATTCTCTTAGAGAAAATCGAATGAATGAAAATTTTGAGCTGATTTTTTTTCAATGTTCAAATTTTTGATACTATCACCGATTTTCTCCCTATTTCTGATGAAAAACTCTTAAATTTCATCTCTGTACTGTAAAAATTGTTTCCTTATTGTTTCAGATCTTACAAGTTACATTTTGGGCGGTTTATTGGCTGTATCTGTTTATGGATTGGCTCAATTTTTTCGAATACATAGTCTGGTTTTGATAGTTATTCTTTCTTCGTTTTCTATCCCCTTTTGTCGCGCAGTAAAATGTTTAAGAAAATTATAATTTTTTTTATTATTTACGCTCTTGGAACTTATGATTTGGTTCCAAATTTGAACGGTTAGAGTCGTCAAATTTTGAGATACATCAAATTTCGAAAATATTTCTGCTTCTTGTGTTCACACCTTTTGTTTACATTTTTTTTGGGGGGTGGGGGGTGTTGGGTGTTGTGTTCACACCTTTAAATTCTTTTTCATAATTTGTGCAGATAGCTAGCGTGAGTAATTTTATTTTTTAGTGCTTCTTTGGTTAATAACTAGTGCTCTCATGTTATAGTGTTATTAATATATACCTCTTCAGAAGTCAAAGGAGATTGTTAGCTACATGCAGTTGTGGATATCTACTGAAAAAATCCCCGTCCCTGGCTTTAGGTTCAGGGCTTGTGAGAGCTGTTTTTTCTGAGTGAACATGCTTGGAGCTATTAATAATTCAGTATCATATATTTCACTCGTGGTCATACTCTTTCCTCGTTTTGTTGTGGGTTCCCTGTTGTCTCATGACCTTTACTACTGTATAAGTCAGATTAAAGCATCAAGTGTTGATTGTATGTTTTGCAACAACAACAAAAAACCCAGTAAAATCCCATAAGTGGTTTTTGGGAGGTAGCGTCTACGCTGACCTTGCAAAGGTAAAGAGGCTATTTCCAATAGACCCTTTGCTTCCGATTGTCTGTTCTGATTTCTAGATAAATTGTCTGGTTGTTTTGGTTTAGCCTTGATATGAGACTGTTTTTCATACAGTTGATTGTAAGAGAATATATATTTTTGGTTGAGCTGTGTGATTTTTTTATACACTTTCTTAATTCAATAATGGGATCGAAATACGCGACAATGGTTTAGGGTCTGTGATACTGTTCGGTTTATTTGTTCAATCTTAATGAGCTTATTTTCACAATGGCAGGTGGAAGGGAGAGTCTGCATGTCGAGGGAGGCTAAATTGGAATTTTTGAAGCAACAAAGGCTTCAACGAATGAAGACAGAATCTATGAATGATCTCAATTGTGTCAGCAACATGCTGAGTAGAAGCGGAGGAGATGCCCTAAGATCTTCTGCTTCATGTGGTGTTAGAATCCATGTTAATACTGATTCATATCCAGGATCTGGGTCTTCTTATAATGGAAAAGATGTTTTCGCAAAGCACAAGGTTGCAAAGTTTGACACCTCCAATCTGGACTGGATTGATAAAATTCTAGAATGTCCAGTGTACTATCCAAATAAAGAGGAGTTTGAGGATCCTTTAGTTTATCTCCAGAAGTTAGCTCCTGAAGCTTCTAAATACGGTAAGGCTTCATCAATTTTCCTTGTCTGACAAACAAATTTAGTGGTTTTGCTGTGACTCTCTGCTTCAGGTTAATTCAATTACTGTTATGCATTCTGTCTCTCTCTAGAATCTTTGGCCTTTTATTTTGGAGTTGCTCTAAAAAAAATGAAAATTCCATCCCAGCTATTCTTTCCATCTAACGGCTGTAAATTATATATACGATATTGATTATTCAGGCTGTGTTCTTGTTTCTAAAGGCATTTTATGGTACTGGTCTTCATTGATGGATAAGAGCTGATACTATGTTTGAAATGTAACAGGTATATGCAAGATTGTTTCCCCCATAACAGCTTCTGTTCCTGCTGGAGTTGTTCTGAATAAAGAGAAGGCTGGTTTTAAATTTACTACTAGGGTACAGCCACTTCGCCTAGCCGAATGGGACACAGATGACAAGGTCACCTTTTTCATGAGTGGGAGGTTAGTTCTTATTTGTAGCTGGTAATTGCTACTACTAATCAGTTGCTTGCCTAGCTTCTGACTAGTCTGGTCTTTCAGGAACTATACATTTCGAGATTTCGAGAAAATGGCAAACAAGGTATTTGCTCGTCGATATTATAGTGCTGGATGCCTTCCTCCTACATACTTAGAAAAAGAATTTTGGCATGAGATAGCTTGTGGAAAGACTGAGAGCGTGGAATATGCCTGTGATGTTGATGGTAGTGCGTTTTCCTCTTCTCCCAATGATCAACTTGGAAAAAGCAAATGGAACATGAAGGTGTGAATTCTATTAAAAAGTATTTTCTTTACTGCGGTGTCTCCCCTTTCCCCTTTCTGGATATCATGTCAAATTGTTGTATGAAACAGTCAACTTGTATTGTTGTTAGGATGCATATTGATTCTTGCCATTTTCATGTCTGAAACTTCTTATGATGCTAATGCGGTTAGTGTTGTTTGTTTTATAGACTCTTTTGGTTGCTTCTTTGTTCTTCTGGTCTTCCTTCTTTTCGTCCCCTTATTGTCCCAAGACAAATAACGAAGCACCTACCTCATTTCCTGCGTAGTTATCGTAGACCACAACTCTCCCCGTCAACATTTAGCCTTAGTCTTAAAAATGGGCTATGTTGGCCTTATTGTTTTGAAAAACCACTTATGAAATTCTAATTATGCTTTTATTTGTGTTTCCAGGGGCTTTCTCGATTGCCTAAATCAGTACTGCGACTCCTTGAGAAATCGATCCCGGTACTGTATCCCATTTTCTATTGAAAATATGATGAATCAGAAATTGTATCACAGTTTATTGATACAGTTGTTATTCTCCAGGGAGTTACTGAACCTATGTTGTACATCGGAATGCTATTCAGTATGTTTGCTTGGCATGTGGAAGACCACTACTTATATAGGTATGTGTTTTTTTCACTTGAACCATGTTAGTCCTTGCTATTTCCAGGGCTGATCAATTTTTTATCTGTTTGTAGTATCAATTATCAGCATTGTGGGGCAGCAAAAACTTGGTATGGCATTCCAGGTCATGCAGCACTTGACTTCGAGAAAGTTGTCCGAGAGCATGTTTATACCAATGATATCTTATCAGCTGATGGAGAGGATGGAGCTTTTGATGTGCTTTTGGGGAAGACAACATTGTTTCCTCCTAACATCCTATCAGAGCATGGTGTTCCTGTCTATAAAGCTGTTCAAAAACCTGGGGAGTTCATAGTAACTTTTCCTAGAGCGTATCATGCAGGATTTAGTCATGGTAAGAGCCTGCCTTTATTTACTCAAAACAAATGGTCTGCTTTGTTTTGAGTTTAGTGCAGTGAAGCATGGATGCAGAACTGCTTATTCACACATCCCATACAGATGTTCTCATCCTCCACTGATTTACGCTTGATTGTTCTGTTTTTCTGAGGATGTAAAAGCTTGGACTCTCAAATCTTGTCTTTATATGTAGGTTTCAATTGTGGTGAGGCCGTTAACTTTGCAACGGGTGATTGGTTTTCTATGGGTTCAATTGCCAGCCGTCGCTATGCACTCCTGAACAGGGTGCCTCTACTTCCTCACGAGGAACTTCTCTGCAAAGAAGCAATGCTTGTATGTACGAGTTTGGAACTGAAAGATCCTGTCTATTCCTCTGCAGACTTGATGACTCATCATAGCATCAAGGTTTCTTTTCTGAATTTGATGCGTTTTCAGCACTGTGCTCGTTGGTGCTTCACGAGGTTAATAGCATTTTCAGGCATATCCTTATTTGCACATGGTACCATTCTTTGCAGCATATGCAAGCGTGACTGTTATGTCGCTTATCTTAATTGCAGCTGCTATGCACACGCAGTGTGCCTTCGCCATGGTATTTTTTAACTGAATGGTTTATTTTTTATTTTTTATTGCCTCTTATATTGGCAATGCTCGTTGAAACTGATGATTGTCGCATGATTGTTCATCAGATCCCAGGTCGCTTGATTTTCCTTGCGGCAGCAGTAGAACGCTTTGCCTAAGGGAAGATATATTGGACATGGAAACTGCAGCTAGACAGTTTGAGCAGGATAAGGTGGTTTTGCATGAAGTTCAACAGCGATATAGAAAAACTGATGACTTTTCTCTCCTTTTAAACATGTTTCCGCGAGCTGAGGAAGATGGCTATGTTCCATATTGTGAAATCAATTTTGAATGGTCGGAGGACTCGGTTGAACAGACAATTCATGAGTCAGCACCCAATGCTTATGCCTCACTTGTGTCTGATCTCAACTCTCCAATGGAGTCGAAAGATAACCTTTCCACTGGTGTTAATGTAAGTAATCTTTGGTCTGTAATTCTATATTTACCAACTTCTTGAGTTCTGCCTTGCAGAAAAAGAATCTCAAGCTAATCCAGTTCCCAACTGCAGGTACAGGGAAATGCAATCTGTAACTTAGATACTGCATCAATGGAGTTCCATGGTGATGTTTCTAGTTGTCAGAGTGAAAGATCGGAGTGTTCATCGAGTGATAACAATGTTAAAGTCCATCAGAAAGTAGCTCATGATTGTAGAACTGTTGTAGATCAAGACAGTGATGAGTCTGATACAGAAATTTTCAGGGTGAAGAGACGTCCCAGAGCAGAACATAGAAACGGTTATGATTCAATCTTTATCAACATTGAGCACCAGGTATAGCTTGATAGAGACATTAACACGTTTAAGTTTTATTAATCAGTTTGCAAAGAGGGTGAAAGGTGTGATTAAATACTCTTTTCTTTGTTCCATATCCCCACAATTGATACTTTTCTAACTGTCAGTGCAAGAACAGAGTTCTAGTCAATTGATACTTGTAATTATTAGTACAAGAGCAAAGTTCTAGTTTAAGCTTCTGTCCTTGTATATTTGTGCCCTTGCTTGTCATCAGGACCTTCTGTTTTCTTTTCTTATAGAGCTCCAGTGGGTTATAGATTTAGTTGTAATTTCGCTACAAGAATTCATCATATTCAATTTTGTACCTATTAGATGGCTTGTTGGTAGATTACAAATATATCTTTCAGTAAGCGCGATTCATTATAAAGTGAAACTAATTGGTCGTCGGAAGATAGTATTATTTGACCACCTAATGTTAGCTTAGTATGCTTTTAAATATGAATTTTATTTCATTGACAAATTATAGTATACATTCATGTCAATTTCCTTCAGCATTGAAGTTCTTGTTTTGGAAGTGACAAATTATCAATAATCTAAATAAGTACTTTGGCATGTACTTTACAGAGTTTCAAAAGATTAAAGAAACGTCAATCAGAAGGACGGCTGGGGCCATTGTCTTTTCCAGAGTGTTCTACGGCTAATGAGGTAACTTACAGTTCCATTGCTAATTCAAGTCAATCCAAAGAAGCACTGGACTTTCATCCCAGAGACAAGTCCGTCAGAGGTGGTACAGTTCCGGTATCCATTAAGTTGAAGAAGGTGGCTGCGAAAGAACAAGCACTAAGCAAGCAAGATGAGCACAAGAGAGATCACAAGTTCCAGTTTGAATTGGGGGAGAATATGAGGGAACCACCCAGAATAGAGATTGGATCGAAGCGTCTGAAAGTCAGAGGTCCTTCAGTTTTAGGGTTTGGAGGCAGGATGGATTGAATAGATAGCTAACTGACAAAGTAAAAGAGCATCTTGGCTTGCTTGCTTCTGGAGTGGCTTATAGAACCTGACCTTGCTAACACTTATTCTCTAACGGCGAGCTAACAACACGATAAAAAAGCTAAGCATTTTGGAGGCAGCAGCAGTGCAACTTTTAACCCAATCTTTAGTTTAAAGAGGCATATTCTTTGTGCAGGCCTCTAAAGTGAGGCAAGTAGCACACTGGTGATTCTTATAGTTCTCGGGCCGGGGTGGTTTTCTGTCTTTGGCAGGAGAACCTCTCTCCTTCCTTTCCACTTGCAGATAGTAGATTTCGGGTTATTAGTGAATTCTCTCATGTACATTTTATTTTTAACAAATTGATCAATTCTTACGAGGTGCAAATGGGTATTTCCACAAGCCCTCTGATTTAATGTGAAGTCTGCTGCCTCCCTAGTTAGGGTTCATTATTCTTTCTGTAGCTGCGGGTCTTTTTGGCTCGAGACTACATGAATAAATACATAGAATTTTTTCCCTTGCTGCCTTTTTTCCTTTCTCATAACGTTCTACATTTTAGTAATCCATAATCTCCTTTGATGGTAAAGAATTTTTTTTAATCAATCAAGTGCTATCTGTAACAGTTGCACATTTTAGGTCTTCGCTTGGTTGATATTTTTAAACATTTGGCCTCAACGACTCTGTTTTTTGTTTTTTTTTCGTTTGTTTGTGTGGTTCCTATCGTATATTGTGGAGTTGGAAAGACGTAATAGCAGCTGACCTTTTGGAATGGGCTGTCTTCTATAAGGCTTCCGGTTACTGAAACAGCAGGAAGAGATGTTTACACGATTGCTCCCTATTTAAAGATTATTTTCATAAATAATAAGTAGCATTCTTTGTTTGTTTCAAATATGATAGATTTTCTTTTACGTTT
Source organism: Nicotiana undulata (assembly GCA_005239495.1). Classification (NCBI taxonomy): domain Eukaryota; kingdom Viridiplantae; phylum Streptophyta; class Magnoliopsida; order Solanales; family Solanaceae; genus Nicotiana; species Nicotiana undulata. The sequence continues at coordinate 310,410 of ML274546.1, read as the reverse complement.
TTAGCAGCATTGAAAGATTATGTGGTTGTTTAAAAAGTCTACTGCCTCACAAAACAAGCAACCCGTTTTTATCCTTACATTAATTATGTCAATGTTCTTTATTTGGTACCTTCTCCTTCTTTCATTAAGTTATCGTTATTTCTCAAAAAAGTTCCTAATTCTACCACCTCTCTGTTCTTTGAAGATCCATTCTTCTTATTATTTCTTTTTGAAATATTTAAATCACTGAATATTAAATATCTTACTTCCTCCCAGCTTCACTTGCTTGGCCCAAATAAGTGGTAATACCGTCAAAAGAATCTGCCTTTAACAAATAAGTCCTGCAGGCGCGTACCACCGTTGCCCAGAGGCTTAGGGTGTGTTTGGTATGGTGGAAAATATTTTCTTGAAAAATAAATAGTAATCTTATTCATTTTTCGGTGTTTGGTATGCAAATTAAGGAAAATAATTTTTCAAGAGTATTCAAAATAATTCAGATACAATAAACATGAACACATAAACTTTCGAACCAACAACCTTCCTAACCCATAAATTTTATAAGCTCTCAAATCGCTAAACTTTCGAAACCACAAAATTTCTAACTCGTAAACTTCCAAACACATAAACCTCTGAACTCATAACTTTGGAATTTATAAAATTTCGAACCTGTAAACTGAAAGATGAAAAAACTAAAACTAAAAATATATAAAAAAATATCTTTTTTTCCGGGGAGGGGGGCGGGGGTGTGCAGAAAAATGAAAAAACGGAAATTTCAAATTACAAAAAAAAGTAAATTATTTTTTTGTTGTGCGGGGTGGGATTTGAACTTCCCATTTAGAAGATTATTAGTTAATGAACTGAAAGGAAAATCCAATGTTGAATTGGATTTGAAAGTTCAATCAATTTTGATCTCGGCAGACTCAAACCCATTACGAATGGGTTGTTGTCAATTTTTCCTTCAAATTCCATAAGGTTTATTTAAAATAAACTTTTACCCTAAATAAATCATTACCTCAACCAAATAGGAAAATGGTTTATAGGTGATGCTATATAAAGGGTGATGGAGAAAATTTGCCATATTAATTCTTGAGAAGAAAAATACTTTGTGAAAGTGAGAGTGCAAATACAAAGCCAAGAGAGAAAATACAATTTCAAGAAAAATGTTTCTTGTTCTTCTAATTTGAGTTGAGATTTTTGAGAAAAATTTTAGCACAAGTTTTTCGTTCAATTTGTTCGCGAGTTTCATTGATCGAAGAGTTGATAGCAAGGATCGGTCTCGGTGTGGATACGCATAGAGTCTTTGCACTATCGATTTTTTTTGAAACGAGACTCTCTTCACCATGTACGTCTTAGATCCGATCTATTGACATGTAAATAAATTTTAAACACAAAAGATCTACCTAGGATTGTTATTGTCTTCCGCTGCGTGTTAGAAACACCTACATGCAATCCTTTAGTGGGAACCACCCAGAATACAAGAAAAAAAAAGAAAAAAGAAAAAAATTAAAAATTACAAAAAAAACTTTTTTGTGCTGGTTTGGGGGGGGGGGGGGGGGGGTTGGGG
>ML274546.1:282521-303303 GCA_005239495.1 Nicotiana undulata | reverse complement strand
TGAAGTTAAAAAAATTTTTTAAAAATAATAATCCCCCCCCCCCCCCAAAAAAAAACGTGGCAGCAAGTTAAAGCCAATTTAATAACTCTTAATTCATGAAACTTGGTGGCACACTAAGAGGATTTTGTGGCCAAGTCATCAAAAGTGTGGGGCCCACACCCATTTATATAAAAGGCCTCTAAAAATCACAAAATTGAGATGCTATGACTATAAAGTAACAAATGGAATTCAAGGAATTCATATGAACCCTTACAATGCTTAGCAACATGAGATTTTGCAAATTTTAAGGGAGTACGGTGCAATCTTTTTTAACAATATCATACGGATTTTTTCTACTCTGATCTTGCCGTCACGTGTTTTGTCGCGATTGTCGTGTATTAGAGGGATTGTAAAAAAAACCGTCTCATATTTTTAAGGCTATCCATTCTTTCCTTTTGGCATGATCCATATGATACAAGCGAAACGAGTAGATGCACAACTTTTATAAATGACTCTATTTGTAGAAATACTAGAGGTGCCTATGTTTTTGATTCCTCATGTGCCCTATTATTCTATCATCTGTTCATGGGTCTCAGAAAATACGTAAGTTGATAAAGTTTATTTCATGATATTAATAAAATGTTATGGCGTTATATACGCACCACCACGTGATCAGCTGGTATACGTTATTGTTTTGCCCACAGTGGCCGAGATGATATGATGGGATGCCTTCAGAGTTTGATGATGTTATGAACGCATATACCTATGCATGGTATGACATTTATACGCATATAAATAACATTATAAGTATTAAATGATTCACAGAGCTATTCAGACTTACATGTCGAGTATTTTACTCTATGTTTCTCTCATGTCTATTGTTTACTAATTTTCATTCCTTACATACTCGGTACATTACTTGCATTGACGTTTCTTTTGCCTGGGGACGCTGTGTTTCATGCCCGCAGGTCCCAATAGACAGGTTGAGAGTCCTCCAAGTAGGCTATCAACTCAACGGAAGGTGTTGGTGCGCTCCATTTTCTCTGGAGCTGCTTATTTGGTCAGTATGATTAGGACATGTGTTGATTGGTATGACGGGGCCCTGTCCCGACCTTTATGATATTTATGTACTCTTAGAGGCTTGTAGACAGATGTCATGTATACAGATACTTGTATGGTCTTGTCGGTCTATGTTTTGAGTATATAAAAAATCAGGTCGGCCTTATAGGCCCATATGTCATGTGTATACGTTTGTATTACATGTTGGGCCGTCCTATGACGAGTATTCCCTCATGTTTTATTATATTTATCTCATGATATCATTTCTATCTAATTTGCCTATAGTAGTATGATACAAAAGATACGTTACGTTGGTACTCGGTTGAGTAAGGTACCGGGTGCCCATCGCGGCCCATCGGTTTAGGTCGTGACAAAAGTGGTATCAAAGCAGTTCTGTTCTAGGGAGTCTACAGGTCGTGTCTAGTAGAGTCTTGTTTATGGGTGTGTTGTGCACCACACTTATAAGCAAGAGGCTACATGGATTTGAGGACTGTCACTCTTTCTTCTTACTCTAGATCGTGTGGTAGATCTCAGTTGTAAGAATTTTGGACTCCTAAATTCTATTTTATTCGTAATAAGATGATACCTATATCCAAAAGACAGTTGGTAAGAGATTGCATGTGGTTGTGGAAGAGTTGAGTTAGAGGAACTCGATTTTGCATCATTCTTATGATGGATAAATGTGAGGTCTTCAGCAGAATATGTGTGTACTAAGACGTGTAATCTTCTTGATAAGGAGCCTTAAGGTAAGAACATCTATCCACCCATATGGTGAAAAGTAATGAGAGATTCATAAGGTAGAGACATGTTTCAACAAGTAAAAGAAGCAAGATGAAGAAAGGTACAAGGTACACAATTAGTAAAGAAAACATTATCTACAATTCAGGAAGAGATATATATAAGTTTTGAGTTACCTTCAATAGTAACAGAGGTATGTACAATTGATCACACCCATTTCAGTTATGCCCCATGAGGGCTAACATGTGTAGTTTAAGAAGAAGGACAGGATATTAGGATCCGTCTTGGGGTTAGAGTAACCCAAAATAGTGAATGGATTGTTTGCGATAGTTGACATATCCGAAGGATATTGCAAATGTGCTAATAGATGGTGCACTCTAAAATAATACAGCTAGATATGAGTACTACAAAGATAGGCACTAGAATCTTGGAAGGGATAAATATTACCTTAGTTTGGCTCCCGTCCCTAGTAGAGAGAGAATGTTAGGCAACCCGAAGAGCCAACAGATGAAGCAAGGGGATCTAAAAGCAAATGAATTTCTTGTTAAAGTTTTCAGAATAATGTGATAGACATAAATGTTAGCAGGGAAATAATAAGAGAGATAATGAAGCATTATGAGTAAGATGTGATACATGGATGACAACGGTAGACAAAAAAAATGACAGCATTACAGAGTCTATAGTCAAGTAAAGGAAGAGATGAAAGGTGACATGCCTTGAGACAACAAAAGAATATAGTCCATAAAGTCGTATCCTCATTTCGAGAAATAAGTTCATGACTCTAACGTGATTACCAGAAGGAAAAGTTAGACCCTAGAGTAATAGAAATCAGTATGGGCTGGTGAACAAGATAAACTAAACATGAATTAGGGACTGAGTGATTTGATAATAGTCGACATCCAAGAATTTTAGAGATTGCGTTCCGGCGATAATTGAATGGACGACAGAAGAATACCCTTTAAAGGTAATTTAGGAAGACGCTTTCCTAAAGAAAGAAATTTGAGCAAAGTTAAGCTTAAGGGACTATGTGTGCAAGTTATACTAGGTGTCACCCTCGTGAGTAAGGAATTTTGTTATCCTTGGTACAGAAGGATTTCTGCAAGGCAAGTAAGGGTCATCGATGATGTGAAATGACGCCAAAGATGAAGAGGTAAAACATCTATACATAGATTATCATAGAACTAAATCTTAGTACTCTCCTAGGGGGGGGGGATATGGAGTGATGTGGCATTAAGTCAGAATTAAGTGGTTCTAGTAATTATAGAATTTAAAGGAAGAATGCGATAAAAATGAAAAAGGAATGAGCTTGAACGTATCCAAATCCTACAGATATGATACGATTCCAGAACATTATGCAAACATGATGTTAAGGAGAGGAAGTAAGGGTTTCTGCCCGAGATGTTATTGATAAATAAGGAGCCAGTGCGAGACGTAAGTTAAGACAAAGGAAATAACCCAAGAAAGATTACGCAGAATATTGATATGAGAATAGGCTAACGAGTAGTTAGTAGCTGATCCAGGAAGAGCCTAGTTATGGTTAAACAAAAGGATACAGACAAATCAGCAGATTGTACAAGATAAACATAGTAAAACCCAATATAGTGAATTCAGCCTCGCAGATATGACATTGCAATACTTGAGAAATATTGAGATAGGAGTTGGGATAGTTAAAGGTACCGTATGAGTGTTACGAAAATAAAAGAGAGTCCCACTGGGAAGTTAATCAAAATATTAGTTCATAAGTAACCCTACAAGCACAAGGGCGTGAAGGTAAGTAACTATAGATAATTATAGGCGAGGAAGGACATCAAAAATTCTATCAGGTATACGACGTAATAAACTCGCAGCTTTACAAGAGTCAGAGGGTCTTCCCTAAGTACTACAATGAAAGACTAGCTGAGGAAATAAGAAAGAAGACTTCGACCTAAGCATAATGACCTAAAGAGGAAATGGTCTTGTAACAACAGTCACATAACAACATTGTATGCACTACATAAGAAAGTGGCACCTACCGTGGCTAATGAACGGGAAGAACAAAAAAATAAAATCAAAAGGTAATACTCAAGATCATATGGGTTGTATGGAATTACAATATGTGTGAGAACTAAGATAAGCCAAGTATTCATGCAACAAGTGGCAAAACGACCAGGAAAAGCAATTGCTTGCATTTAAAGAAAGGTGAGAAGGAACGAAAGGAATTATTCGATCGATGATCTAGAGTTAGTTACGTTAGGAACACACTTAAGATTTCAGAGTATTACCCATACAACATATATGTTGGCAATCATACAGCCGTAGAAGACTCCAGTATAAGTTAAAAGAAAGAATTGAGTCCATGTCATAGATAAAAGATTAAATTGCTAGAAGATTGTATCCTGGATATTCCATAGCGTCCATGAAAGGCTAAAGTAATATCATGAGCCGCAGATCGGAAGATAGCTTAAGCCTACATAAAGGCTGATCAGAGGGAAGAGGAAACTAAAGAATTACATCAACAAAGTAAATCAGGAGTCTGATTATTGGACCTAGAAAATTATAGAAATTGTGATTGAGAACATTGCAGAATTACTCTAATATTAAAGTACAAGAGAGATAGTACAACAACCATATTATATAACGGCTCTACGATAGAGCAAGTTAGAAAAGTACCAGCCTCATAAGAAGTCAGTATGAAGCTCCCACCGATCGTGTATGCACCAGAGGTGCATGTATTATAACAGAGCTTCAAGTCGTGGATGTGAATTATACTTATGTGGAAGGGAGGTCATGAAAGAGATAGAAGAATGTGAGGCGATATGTTAAGGTAAGTAAGGTAAAGGTAAAAAACGTACGAGATACTCAAGTGCAGAAGGTTGTTAATGGTCCATACTTCATATAGAAGGTAAAAGTGGTGAGATTCAGTATCCAGGATTGATAGCGGCATATTCAGTGGAATATCTTCCAACCTATGGTTTCTAAGTATCGAGAGGTCTAGCTAAAAGTGTAATAAGAGTTAGAGACGATGCGATGTCTCGCTTGGTGTTCTAGAATAACACAAGGAAATCTATGGTGCAAGCAAGCTGAAGGAAGATCTCGAGTAGTCTGAACAAATATGTGTAGGTCGCAAGCTAAAGTATAGTAAAGCGACAAGGTTTTAGGAAGACAGGAGTGAGGATAAGAAAGAGAAAGTGACGAGAATGGATAAGTCCTCAGGATTAAGCCCACGAAAAAAGAGTGCGGATGGTTTCTCTAAGTTATAGAAAGTTCAGTATAGCCGGAATGAACTCAAAGGAGTATAAGACTAATAACATTTAAAAGAGATGGAATGCTGCCCCTAGTAGTAGAATAAGGGTGTAATTGTGATACATAACATATGACGTTTGGGCCTTCGATTGAGTAATGATTTGAAGCAAAAAAGAGAGGGGGATTTCATGAATTGTACAGGATTAAAATACCCATGTAAGGTGAATCACATTGGGATAATATGAAATACGATTATGGAAGTATGGTTGAAAATCACTTAAAATGTTCCTCGATGCAACGTAAGCCCTAGTGGCAATGTATTACGTAAGAAGTTTCAAGTTATTAGTGGTAGATTGTAAATCAATAATGGATGGATATAAGTTACAAAGTATGAGATGAGATTAGGCCGTCATTATTAAGAGGAACAGTTGTCGTGCCCCCTTTTTCTTGCGAAATCGGGTTTCGACATTTGACACTCCTTTTGGGAGAAGGAATTAGGAATTGGATGTGGAGAGAGTCGCCACCTAACGGATTATGGTGCGTTAGGGCACCTATTGCAAATAACTCGTATTATACCAGTTTTCATCACCAGAGATTGGGTAAGGGATTAAATTACCTTGAGGGGAAGGTGTTAGACACCCCTCGAGGTCCACAACGGCGGGTCCCGGCCGAACTTGAATTATGCGAATTAGTCTAGGAAAGTGAAGAAACTATTTAATAAGGATGGGGGGAGGGGGAGGGGGACCTAAGTTTTTTAGCCTATAGGATCACCCCGTGCAACATAAATAATACTTCGTAACTCCCCCAATACGGGGGTGTTACTCATATTATCCAGCGGGCACAGACTGTCATCTCCTGCTACCCAATTACTATCTTTAAGTTGTTACCTAAAGTGCTCTAGTTGATTCTAGTTTGTTTCCTATGCGTGCATTACCCGTCCCTTACCTATGGCCCTGGAGGCATTAGGACCTCTATTTAGGCTGGTTCTAGACTAAGCCTAGGTTGCTCAAAATTGTAAAATACTAGGCGACAAGCAAAACAATTAGGACTTTAATACAAAAGAAGATATGGGCTCATATTGACCTCCACACATAAACAACAAATGCATGCAACTGATTAGCAGGTTTTATAATCGCTGAATCCTATAGGCAGGATATTTATGTGAGAAACATGCGAGCAATGACATACATAAGCAGTTTCATTAATGCGAGTGTTAGGGCCTATTATTTGCTTAGTGATTTTGTTTAGTACAGTATCTAGGCACTTCAGACAGTAATGAATCACAATTACAAATCCAGAATGGTTATTAAATCCTATTGGCATATTGTCTAAGTGATTGACAGTTACGATTGTATTCAAAATCATTTAGTAGAATCCTATGGGCATAACTTCTAATTATTGAATTGATTTTTTAATCCTATAGGCATGATATCTATCATTGAATTGATTTTAGTCCTATAGGCATGATTTCTAATTAAGCAGTATATTGACAGAAATTTGTACACATTGCCAGAAAAATAGTTGAGTCAAACATTTGTCTTATAGGCATGATTGCTAACACGTTTCATTGGACAAGTTGATCCATCCTATAGTCAGGATTTCTAACAAGTTATAATATCAATCCTATAAGCAGGATTTATAACAAGTTATAATGTTAATCCTATAGGCAGGATTTCTAACAAGTTATAATATTAATCCTAAAGGCAGGATTTCTAACAAGTTATAATATTAATCCTATAGGCAGGATTTCTAACAAGTTATAATATTAATCCTATAGGCAGAATTTCTAACAAGTTATAATATTAATCCTATAGGCAGGATTTCTAACAAGTAAACACAATATAGAACTTGCACGATTTTAACAAGATGAGCAGAATCAACAGCACCAATGAAACCCTATAGGCAGGATTTCTACTCGGTTTATCAAGAGAAAATAACCCTCCCGATTTTACTAAATACCCCAGGATTTTTTTATTACAACATTATTACAGACTAGGATAATGAATGAATTACATAATAGTAATGACATAAACTATATATAGAGCCTTTATCAGTCCCAAATATACCTGGGCAACCCAGACCTTCAAACCATATCAACTTCGAGGCTCATTTCACAAGTACAGAACAGTCAATGGTGAGTGATTCACCCATAGCACATATAAAACTAGGTTTCTAGTGTGTCAAAGTTCCCAAGGGCCTCAGGGACCCATGACAATGCTCACACCAGAACCAAATACTCAGAAATGATTCAAAGGATATTAGGAACTAGTCCCTAGTGTGTCAAAGTTCACATGAGTCTCACATGGACCCTGAGCAGTGCTCACACTAGGGTGGTTGAGGATAGAACCTAAAGGACTTAAGAGTAGGAGTTTAAAAAGTGGAAGCATATAAAAGGAGGCAGGTACATATTTAAAATAGTTTTGATTTTCAGAAGAAAACCATCATACCAAAGTTTAAGACATAGAATATGTAGGCAGGATTGCATTAAGAAAACAAGCAAGGTTTGAAAAAGTTGTTTATGCACAACATACACAGTTTTAAACAGGTCAAATTCTGGAAAAGTCTAGTTAAGCTAGATGTTCATGCTAGCATTTAGGACAACCTTATTATAGAAAATTAAACAGTCAAAAACAAACACATGAATCTAAATGGATATAAGACACGTTAGGAAGCAAGTTATCAGGGCATATGAAAGACAGAGAGAAGTTTAATAACAATACATGTTTCAAAGATTCAAGACTAATTGACTAATTAACATACTAATATTATACTAAAGATGCCAAATTCAGAACAAGTTCAGAACAACATATAGGAGACAAATTAAGCATATGCTTTAAGAGGATTCATATTATTAAAAATAACTAATCTTAGAGCTAATAGTATCAACTATAGAACTAAAAGTGAATCATATAAACAAGCAGAATCATGCTCAGAATGGATTTTTAACATGCTGGATTGTAAACATAGTTCAGGGATACATAGAAATGAAATGACTAAGGATAGCCACACACCAGTTAAGCAAGAAAACCATAATAATACCACATAGTCGAGAGTCCATGTCACGACTCAAATTCCCAACCTTAGGAATCGTGATGGCGCCTAACACCACACTTGCTAGGCAAGCCAATGTTAGAGTTTGATTAGCTAATTTCCCTTGATTATTTACTTAGGCACAAATAAATAAATTCAAAGTAAACTTAATTTAAATGATTTCCAATGAATACTCCCAATATAAACTAATAAGAAATTAAATAAATGAGCCACAAACTAATTATATAAATAACTCTAAGACTACCCCAGGGTCTGGTGTCACAATTCACGAACTACTAAAGAATACTACAAATAATGGGCTGAAGGAAATAATTTAACTGTTTTGAGAAATATAAAACAGTCTCTATGAAATAAGAGAAGACACACGGGATCTGCGAACGCCGGCAGATATCGAGATTCTTCTGATAATGGATAGCTGCTACTACAATTCTCTACTGCGGGCCGAACCTGGATCTGCACAAAAGAGTACAGAGTGTAGTATCGGTACAACCGACCCCATATACTGAGTAAGTACCGAGCCTAACCGCGACGAAGTAGTGACAAGGCTAAGGCGGGGCAATTTTTAACATATCCTGTGATAGTGTATATATATATATATAAAGCAATAAAACAATTCTACACCAACAAGAAAAATATAAACTGAAATAATAAATAAAATATCTCAGTCGCCTATTCCAGGCCTCAGCTGTCACCAAAATCTCACACAAATTTCCAAATCTCCAAACTTTACTTTAAAATAACCGAAGATGCATAATATGGGAAACAATATAGTAAAACAGTAAATTTTCCAAATCTGTAAACTTCAAATCCTTGGATTTCAGAACAAGTAAAATATAATTGAAATTCAGTAAAACACAAGTATCATCCCTTATCACAGTCATATATATTTCCATTGTCCACCCTTATCACAGTCATATATATATATATATATATATATATATATATATATATATATATTTTCCCTGTCCACTCTTATCACAGTCATATATATTTATTTCTCTGGTCCACCCTTATCACAGTCATATATATATTTATATATTTATCAAAACTTCCACAATTCAGGCCAAGCTTCCAAAATACTATTGTCTCAACAATCATAAACAATAAACGGTAGTTCTCACAAACTTCATAAATAATATCTCAAAATGAACCAACTAGAATATATATATCCCGTAAAACAATGTCAACCCACTCAGTCTTTATGTACCACAATAAAACCAAGAAAAACACTAATACTTTCCCAAACATGATTGCAACAAGACTTACAACAATATAACAAGCCAAGTAATTATAGAAAACAACAATGAACATGAAACAATTAAAAATCTGAAGCAATTAGATGGGAAACGGGGAAGGGATCATGTAAACAGGCCATTTGGTGGTGCATAGATACTCGTCACCTCACCTTTACACCACACACATGCATTTTCACATAACAATTAAGTTGGGGATTCCTATTCCCTCAAGTCAAGGTTAAACCAAGTACTTACCTAAAATTCGCAGGCCACTCACTGCTCAATTATAGCTTTCCCTTTGGAATTCACCTCCAATACACCCAAATACAACCATAATTGACTTAATATCATTAATTAATGCTAAAGAACTAACTTTACTGAAAATTATAATTTTTCTTAAGTTTTCTAAAAAAACGTGAAAACCCGACCCTGGGCCTGCTTGGTCTAAACTCGGGGTTAGGACCAAATTACGTTTACCCATTCACCCACGAACCCGAATATACAATTAGTTTCGAAATCCGGCCTCAATTCGAGGTAAAGATTCTTTTTTTAGTATATTACCTAATTCTACCCAAACCCTCAATTTTTACCATGAAAATTCTTAGTTTTTGGTTTAAAAGTGATGAAAAACATTGGGTAATTGAAAGAGTAAAGTTTAGAATTGATTACCAACAACTTGGGGATGAACTTTGATGAAGAAAATCGTCTTAAGGGCTGTGTAGTTCAAAAAATATGAAATAAAAGGGTTCTGTCCATGTTTTAAACTGTTTAAATATGTATGGGCAGGCCTCTTATGCGTTCGCGACAGAAGGGCTGCGTTCGCGTAGGTTTAGGGACCTGGTTCACCGCGTTCACGATCAGTGGATCGCGTGCGCATAGAACAAATGCGAACCCCCTCCCCCAGGACCAGTTACCCTATGCGTTCGCGAGGGCTCACATGCGTTCACGTATGGTCTTTCCCCCCAGCCCACCACGTTCGCATGGTGGGCCTCGCGTTCGCACTGCACAAAAAAGGCCCAGGTCACATTACTCTATGCGTTCGCACTTGGGACAACGCGAACGCGAAGGCTTAAACAACTGGGCACCAGAAAACAACAAAACCAACAATCTTTTAAGTGTAAAAACATACCGTGACCTATGCGAATCTAACCTGAGCCCTCAGGGCTCTAAACCAAATATGCACGCAAGCCTAAAAACATCATATGGACTTGCTCGTGCGATCAAATCATGAAATTAACATCTCAAACAATGAATTAAACCTCAAAACTCATCATTATTCTCAAGAACACTTAAAGTTCATTATTTCTCAACCAGACGTCCAAATCACGTCAAATAAACTCCGTTTTCCACCAAATTTTACAGTTAGCATTTAAATACTATAACAAATTTGTACCGGGCTCCGAAACCAAAATACGGGCCCGATACCCATGGTTTCAAATATTAATTCTTTTCTTTATTTCATTAATATTTCAGCAAAACAAATTCTTTCAAAAAATGATTTCTAAGGCTTGGGACCTCGGAATTCATTTCCGGGCATACCGCCAAGTCCCATATTATACTGCGGACCTCCCGGGATCGTCAGAACACAGATCTGAGTCCGTTTTCTCAAAATGTTGACCAAAGTCAACTATAATCAAATTTTAACTCTAGAAATTACCATTTCTCATATTTTCACATAAAAACTTTCTAGTTTCACGCCCGGACTGCGCACGTAAATTGATGTGTTTAAAATTAACCTTTTTTATGGCTAATAAGCCTAGAACGGAGTCTAAATTCATAGAATGACACCTTGTGTCATCACAATCTCCACCTCTAAAACAAATGTTTGTCCTCGAACGGACATGGAAAATTACCTGAATCGGAGAACAAGTGTGGGTATCTACTCTGCATGTCTGACTCGGACTCCCAAGTAGCTGCCTCAATAGGCTAGCCTTTCCACTGCACTCGAACTGAAGGAAAACTCTTAGACCTCAACTGACAAACCTGCCGGTCTAAAATGGCTACCGACTCCTCCTCATAAGTCAAGTCTTTGTCCAATTGGACAGAGCTGAAATCTAACACGTGGGACGGGTCACCATGATATTTTCGGAGTATAAACACGTGGAATACCTGATGAACTGAGGATAACCTTGGAGGCAACACAAGTATATAAGCTACCTCCCCACTCTATCAATAATCTCAAACGACTCGATAAACCTAGGGCTCAACTTACCCTTCTTTCCAAACCTCATAACACCCTTCATGGGAGACACACAAAGCAATACTCTCTCTCCAACCATGAATGCCACATCACGAACCTTACGATCGGCATAACTCTTTTGCCAAGATTGAGCTGCACGAAGTCTCTCCTGAATGATCTTGACCTTATCTAAGGCCTCCTGAACTAAGTCTGTACCCAGTAACCGAGCCTCTCCTGGCTCAAACCATCCAACTGGCGATCTGCACCGTCTACCATACAATGCCTCATAAGGAGCCATCTGAATGCTCGACTGATAGCTATTATTATAAGCAAACTTCGCTAACGGCAAGAACTGATCCCACGAACCTCCAAAGTCAATAACACAAGCGTACAGCATATCCTCCAAAATCTGAATAGTACGCTCGGACTACCCGTCAGTCTGAGGGTGAACTGCTGTGCTCAACTCCACTCGGATACCCAACTCACGCTGAACTGCCCTCCTAAAGTGCGAAGTAAACTGCGTACCCCAATCAGAAATGATAGACACGGGCACACAATGAAGGCGAACAATCTCTCGAATATATAACTCAGCCAACCGCTCTGAAGTATATGTACTTGCCACCAGAATGAAATGTGTTGATTTAGTCAGCCTATCCATAATAACCCAAACTGAATCAAATTCCCTTTGAGTCCGTGGGAGTCCATCAACGAAGTCCATAGTGATACGCTCCCACTTCCACTCAGGAATCTCTATCTGCTGAAGCAAACCACCAGGTCTCTGATGCTCATACTTTACCTGTTGACAATTTAAGAAATGAGCCACATAAGCAACAATATCCTTTTTCATACTCCTCCACCAATAATGCTGCCTCAAATCCTGGTACATTTTGGTTGCACCTGGGTGAATAGAATACTTAGAACTGTGAGCCTCCTCAAGGATCAACTCACGAAGGACATAAACATTAGGAACACATATACGACCCTGCATCCTCAAAACACCATCATCTCCAACTGTAACCTACTTAGCACCACCGCGCCGAACTGTGTCCCTAAGAACCATCAAATGCGGGTCATCATCCTGCCGCTCCCAGATACGCTCAATTAGAGAAGACCGAACGATTGTACAAGCTAGAACACTGCTGGGCGAAATATACAGCCTCACAAATTGATTAGCCAACGTCTGAATGTCTGAAGCTAATGGTCTCCCACCGATTGGAATATACGCAAGGCTGCCCATACTCACCGCCTTTCTACTCAATGCACCGACCACCACGTTGGCCTTCCCTGGGTGATATAATATAGTGACATCATTATCCTTTAGTAACTCTAACCATCTCCGCTGCCTCAAATTTAGATCTTTCTTCTTGAATAAGTACTGGAGACTACGGCGGTAAGTGAAAACCTCACACGACACGCCATAAAGATAGTGCCTCCAAATTTTCAATGCATGGACAATAGCTGCCAACTCCAAGTCATGAACATGATAATTATTCTCATGGAATTTCAGTTGCCGAGACGCATACGCAATCACCCTGCCATCCTTCATCAATACTGCTCCAAGTCCAACTTGGGAAGCATCACAATACACCATGAAAGAACCCGAAGCTGATGGTAACACCAACACCGGTGCTGAAGTCAAGGCTGTCTTGAGCTTCTGAAAGCTCGCCTCGCACTCATATGACCATTTAAATATGGAACCTTTCTGAGTCAATTTAGTCATAGGGGATGATATAGATGAAAACCCCTCCACAAAACGACGGTAGTAACCTGCCAAACCCAAGAAAATCTCAATTTTCGTGGTTGTAGTGGGTCTAGGCCAGTTCTTGACTTCCTCTATTTCCTTAATAGTTGTTCATAGTCAATTACAGAATTTCCAATTAACTTCACATAACAATAATCTCCTTTCAACCCTTCACTATGCTAATAACGAGGTGCGATGCATGAAGACCTCATAATTATCTACCCAAATTAACGTGTCTCATTTAACGCCACATGGTCGGGCACCTACCTTGTAGGTTAGAGCTCAATAATTATAGCACGAATTTGGCAAATTATGCACAGATAAATTTTATACAATTTTTTTGAATAAGCCTAACATGCATGACTCCATATTAGTACTATAGTACACATTTTAATTTCACAAGGGAGAATTTAAACACAAGAATGTTTTCATCATAAGGATATCGTTCTTACATAACTTCCACCGCGGCTCGTAGCCCAATTTAAACATATCAAATCATATTAAAATGCGAGGATCTCGCCCTCAATTAAATCAAAAGTAACATGCATATCGTGCCAATCGAAACATTCCATTTTCGTCTTTTATACACTTTCCATTAAACAAAATTACAACACGTAATGATAGACATAGCTATTTCAATAGAATTTCTCAATACAAGTATTCACATAAGTAGATTTTAGAGTTACTAAGCTCACCCGAGAGTGGAGCATATTAGGAGAACTTTCTTAGATACTCATAACCGAATCAAGTTAAAGAAATTGTCACTTTATAATAACTAAAGATTGTTCTTTTAATGGCACCATCTGGGGTAACAACCTCAGCCATACCATAGATAATATATCAACAGGTTGGGTCTCCACCTCTAGGAGTCTAACCTCCACCTTCGACATTTCGACCCCTTTTTCCCTAGCTGGTCATGTAAGTTGGGTTTTAACTACAAATAGGGCACGTAGCCTGAGTGCTCTGATGAAATGATTTTCCTGCTCATACCGAGTTTACACCAAATAACTTGGAATAACTGTTGTAGGAATCGCGTAGCAGTGGTGCATTAAAAGAACTCATTGAAGCACCCCGAGAAATCAGATATATGGACTGGGCTGGTTGGTTGTCCGAGCCACTGCTGAAATAATTTGTTGTTGCAAAGCATAATCCACTGAATCTCTTAGAACCTCGAGACCTCTTAGTCTCCTTAACTTCCTCTTTTCCTCATCCCGGGAACATTCTAACATCTAAGCAATTTCTACCACTAGCCGAAATGAAGTATCAACTTTCCCTGAGTCGTGAAAAATTTTACGATTATAATTGAGTCCTTTAATGAGTCTAGGGACTCACCCTCTGGCTATATGAACTGAAGTAGGAGTATGACGGGCTAACTTATCAAACCTGATGGTATGTCCTGACACCGTCATGGTGACCTGATGCAACCGTTCAAACCCTTTGCGCCACGCATTATGGAGAGTCCGAGAAACAAACTCTTTCAAAAGAATTTATGAGAACTAAGTCAAGTAGTTGATGTTGCAATGGCTGGTCGTTCTCTTCGTAGGCTTGCCACAAACACATGCGGCTAATTTCTTCTTTTACTATGTTGACTCAACACTCCTGAACTACCCCAATTATTCATATACTCTTCGTTATTCTTTGGGGTAACTCTTATCCATATTGATGCACAATGATCCCAAAAGTAGAGCTCTATACAAATAATTCTTGGCACGAACCATATAGTCTAAAAGCTCGTCAACCACTATACTCCTTCTGGAGCACCCCAAAATCCGCAACCATGACTTCCACGCTGAGTAGACCTCTGTAGATTCAAAGTTGTTCATATAACTCCTTTGGTATCGAGGTATATGGTTATTAAGGAGGCAGACATATCGCAAGTCCCAACTTTATCTCTTGCAAAATCTCAGGCCTTATACATTCCAAGCCAAAACCGATATAACACATGACCCCGCAATATATTCCTTGACGGTGGACTTCCCCACTTGGCACGAAGTCATAGGTCACAATGCCTGATAATCCAAAATGTTAAAATTCACAGCTCATATAAATCAACCCCGTTGCTTTCAACTTAGTCCTATGTTTTGCAATAATTCATAGCAGCGGTCAAGAAAATCACGTGGGTCCTCAAAATATGTACCACTGAAATGCAGTGGAAATAGTTTGGTAAACTTGTCCAACCTCAATAAACGGACTAGTTCACCCTGTAACACTGGATTAACTATAAATCCTTCTGGAATCTGAATTAGTCCAACATGTACTGACTGAGCTTAAACCTCCGCTCCTAGATTAGGGTTGTGCACGGATCAGATCGGATTTAGCATATTTCGGATTCGGATTTCGGATTTCGAATTCTAGAAAATACAATCTGAATCCGATCTGAATTATATAGGATCAGATTTTAAAGTTTGGATCGGATCGGATTTTGGATCGTTATTATGTCTCAAAGTTGCAAACTAATATGTATATTTTCTTTGTAAAGGAGGCAATGCATTAAGAAAAATTCATGTTTATACAATTATTAGAGTACTATGGTGCCAATACAACTAAATTTAGCAATTGTAAAGGTAATAACTTGGAGGAACATGTAAAGGAAGTACTGACTATCCGAATTATTTATACATTGCCTAATAATTTCGGATTTCGGATCGGATCAGATTAAAATATACCAATCCGAATCCGATCCAAAATCCAAAATTGTAATAAACACAATCCGAAATCCAAAATTGAATGGATCAGTTCGGATTTCGGATATCCGTTCCAAATGAACAACCCTATTCTAGATCCACTTGAGGATCTAAAATAAGTGCTGATGTTTGAGCTTTAGACTGAGCTCTGCTTCTGTCTCTTCCCCTAATCGTAGCTGTCATTGGGGCTTCATCTCTTGTCCGGTTGTAGACGCTTTACATGTTGTCGAGATTTGTGAGAGGACAATAATAGAAAAGTTCAATCATCAATGGTAGAATAAATTCGCACGATAGAGTAGAATATAAGTGAAATTGTTCCTAACTTCATAGCGTCTAAGAGATAAGTACAGACGTCTCCGTACTGATCCTTCAGACTCTACCAAGTTTGTTCATGAATTGTGAGACCTAAGCAACCTAGTGCTCTGATACCAACTTTTCACGACCTAAATTCCCAACCTTATGAATCGTGATGGCGCCTAACACCACACTTGCTAGGAAAGCCAATGTTAGAGTTCGATTAGCTAATTTCCCTTGATTATTTACTTAAGCACAAATAAATAAATTCAAAGTAAACTTAATTTAAATGATTTCCAATGAATACTCCCAATATAAAATAATAAGCAATTAAATAAACCGAGCCACGAACTAATTATATAAATAACTATAAGACTACCTCAAGGTCTGGTGTCACAATTCACAAACTACTAAAGAATACTAAAAACAATGGGCTGAAAGAAATAATTTAACTGTTCTGAGAAATATAAAACAGTCTCTATGAACTAAGAGAAGACTCTCGGGATCTGCGAACGCCGACAGATATACCTCGTGTCTTCGGATAATGGATAGCAGCTACTAAAAATCTCTACTGCGGGTCGGTACTTGGATCTGCACAAAAGAGTGCAGAGTGTAGTATCAGTACAACCGACCCCATGTATTGAGTAAGTGCCGAGCCTAACCTTGACGAAGTAGTGACGAGGCTAAGGCGGGACAATTTTTAACATATCTTGTGACAATGTATATATATAAAGCAAAAAAACAATTCTACACCAACAAGAAAAATATAAACCGAAACAATAAATAAAATATCTCAGTCGCCTATTCCAGGCCTCAACTGTCACCAAAATCTCACACAAATTTCCAATCTCCAAACTTTACTTTAAAATAACCGAAGGTGCATAATATGAGAAACAGTAGAGTAAAACAGTAAATTTTCCAAATCTGTAAACTTCAAATCCTTGGATTTCAGAACCAGTAAAATATCATTGAAATTCAGTAAAACACAAGTATCATCCCTTATCACAGTCATATATTTATATTCTCCATGTCCACCCTTATCACAGTCATATATATTTCCCCTGTCTACCCTTATCACAATCATATATATATATTTTCCCTGCCCACCCTTATCACAGTCATATATATTTATATATTTATCAAAACTTCCACAATTCAGGCCAAGCCTTCCACAATACTTTTGTCTATATATATATATATATATATATATATATATATATATATATACCGTAAAATAATGTCAACCCACTCAGTCTTTATTTACCACAATGAAACCAAGGAATACAACTAATACTTTCCCAAACATGATTGCAAAAAGAATTACAACAATTTAACAAGCCAAGTAATTATAGAATACAACAATGAACATGAAACAATTTAAAACATGAAGCAATTAGATTGGAAACGGGGAAGGGGTCACATAAACAGGCCATTTGGTGGTGCATAGATACTCGTATCCTCACCTATACACCACACACATGCATTTTTGCATAACAATTAAGTTGGGGATTCCTATTCCCTCAAGTCAAGGTTAAACCAAGCACTTACCTCAAATTCGCATGCCACTCACTGCTCAATTATAACTTTCCCTTTGGAATTCACCTCCAATACACCCGAATCTAACCATAATTGACTTAATACCATTAATTAATGCTAAAGGAACTAACTTTACTGAAAATGATATTTTTTCCTAAGTTTTCTCAAAAAAAGTGAAAACCCGACCTCGTGCCTGCTTGGTCTAAACTCGGGGTTCAGACAAAATTACGTTTACCCATTCACCCACAAACCCGAATATATAATTAGTTTCGAAATTTGACCTCAATTCGAGGTAAAGATTCTATTTTTACTAAATTCCCTAATTCTACCCAAACCCTCAATTTTTACCATGAAATTCTTAGTTTGTGGTTTAAAAGTGATGAAAAACATTGGGTAATTGAAAGAGTAAAGTTTAGAATTGATTACCAACAACTTGGAGATGAACTTTGATGAAGGAAATCATATTTAGGGCTGTGTAGTTCGAAAAATATGAAAGAAATGGGTTCTATCCGTGTTTTAAACTGTTTAAATATGCTTGTGCAGGCCTCTTATGCGTTTGCGACAGAAAGGCTGCGTTTGCGTAGCTTTAGGGCCTTGGTTCACCGCGTTTGTGATCAGTGGATCGCGTTCGTATAGCACAAACGCAAACCCCCTCCCCCAGGCCCAGTTACCCTATGCGTTCGCGAGGGCTCACACGCGTTCGCGAGGGCTCACACGCGTTCGTGTAGGGTCTTTCCCCCCCAGCCCACCGCGTTCGCATGGTGGGCCTCGCGTTCGCACTACAAAAAAAAGGCCCAGGTCACTTTACTCTATGCGTTCACATTAGGGACTACGCGAACGCGAAGTCTTAAACAACTGGGCACCAGAAAACAACAAAACCAACAATCTTTGAAGTGTAAAGACGTCTCGTGGCCTATCCGAAACTCACCTGAGCCCTCGGGGCTGTAAATCAAATATGCACGCAAGTATAAAAACATCATACAGACTTGCTCATGCGATCAAATCATGAAAATAACATGTAAAACTCTGAATTAAACCTCAACACTCATCATTTTTCTCAAGAACACTTAAAGTTCATTATTTCTCAACCAGACGTCCAAATCACGTCAAATAAACTCCGTTTTTCACCAAATTTCACAGTTAGCATTTAAATACTATAACAAATCTGTACCGAGCTCCGGAATACGGACCCAATACCCATGGTTTCAAACATTAATTCTTTTCTTTATTTCATTAGTATTTCAGCAAAATAATTTCTTTCAAAAATTGATTTCTAAGGCTTGGGACCTCGAAATTCATTTCCGGGTATATGCCCAAGTCCCATATTTTACTACGGAGCTACCAGGATCGTCGGAACACAGATCCGGGTCCGTTTGCTCAAAATGTTGACCAAAGTCAATTATAATCAAATTTTAACTCTAGAAATTATCATTTTTTCATATTTTCACATAAAAGCCCGGACTGCGCACGCAAATAGAGGTGTTTAAAATTAAACTTTTTATGTCTAATAAGCCTAGAATGGAGTCTAAATTCATAGAATGGCCCCTTGGGTCATCACAGTCCAGAATGTTTGGCCTTGGCTTTCAGCCAGCCAAGACCAGAAGCAAACAAGAGAGCAGAGAGAAATATATAACTAAGCCCTAGATTTATTAGTGAGAGTATATTAATTCCAGTCTGCCTAAAAGGGAAATGGGAGGGGGTTTAAATAGTAGTATAGTATAAACATGAAATAAGGTAAGTATTAAACACAAAATCAATTCATATTTAAATTTAGGGAAAATAATACAGAAACTAAATAGTTCAGTAAATTAACAGAGGATAATGAAATGCAATCAGGCGAGTAACACTTAGATTAGGGAGATACAACAGAGAATAAGGAACATATCACATAAGAATCGATTAACAATCAGTTTTAAGGCAAAATAAGGTAAAAATAAAGGAAACACGGTAGATTAAACAGAAATAAGACAAATATTAGTCAAATACGAGAAAAGAAAAAGTATCAATCAGAAAATCAATAAGGACAAGGAAAGGTCTCAAACCCTGGTTGAGACTGGTGCAAGAATCGGACCAGAGATGCAAGAATCGTTCAAATAAATATGTATGTGGACGAAAAATCGTCCAGATCTTCACAGAATCGGGGTGAATCTACCCGTTATTGTGGTAGTTCTTGCCAAAAATAGGGCAAAAGTCTAAGTAATACCATGGACGAGCGTATAATGATAGAGTAACACAAAATAGGTAAGTGAATCATGGATTGATTCCATGTTCGAGCCAGAATCGGAGGGATTTGGGGGATGACGACGCTAGGGTTTGACAGAACAAGATGAAGGTTTGAGAGAGTATAGTAACTGCGGGTCTGGGATAATGAGGGTTAAGGTTTAGGATGGGTAGGTTAATTAAAAGGAGGGGAGTGATATGAGCCGTTGATCTTCAGAGATCAACAACTGTGATTTAAAAGGGGTTTAGTCGGTTCCAGACTGGGTTAGGGGTTATGGATTGGGCTTAAATGTTTGGGCCAAGGGTTTGGGTAGGCGTTTTAGATAGTTGGGCTAAGGGGTTGGTAGTTTAGGTCCGAAATTGGTGAGTTTAGGGGCTATTAGTTAAATACTCATTTAATTAATAAAATAATTTGTAAAAAATAATAAATAAAATAGTGAAAATATTATTTGTGTATAAAAATGATTAATAACAATTATTTATTACTAGAAAAGTATAAAAAGTTATTTTGCATAAATAAAGTGATCATAAGTGTATAAGGGCTATTATTGCAAAATACACCATTTTAGCCTAAGGATGCAAATATAAATATAATAAATACATCAAAAAATATTTAAATCTTAATATGGATATAAATGGTGAGGTTAGATGATAAAATCATCCTAAAATTATTTGTGATGCAATTAACGATTATTTATATAATAAAAATGCAAGAATAAATTGATTAAAAGCCTTTAAAATTATAGAAAATTATAAAAAAATGTTTGTATATGTTGTAAATCAAGTGATGGTGCAGGTGCACTGTTTTGAAGGTATATATATATATATATATATATATATATAT
>ML274546.1:239445-282384 GCA_005239495.1 Nicotiana undulata | reverse complement strand
AATATATATATATATATATATATATATATATATATTTGACAAATATGAGGGAAAAATTGGGTATCAACAGCTACCCCTATTTACCCGGCAAGGATGAAAGAGTTGTTGGGTATAAGAAATGATGATCGATTTTGACCGAATAAGGTGATATGAAAGATATAGGCCGCACTATGTCTCCTAAGCTGCCTACATATCCCTGGTTTTACAAGATTAATGTCGTGTGTAGTTCTGGATTCAACGGTGAAATGAACCGGTGGAGTTATTGTAAGAGTGGACAAAATATTCTAGACTGGACGATATCAGGATTGTAGATGGATGTATCTATGAACGATTATGGATACTTGAACGATTATCAGACGGGAATGGGTAATGGACGACGATCAATTATGTTTGGAATAATTGAATGGTATGAGTATTGAATGGAAACTGGAGTGAAGAATGCTCTTGTTAGGATAACGATTACTTCCTAGATCAACTGCAAACTCAAATACGATGAATGCAAATATATATGGGTTATTGCATAAATTTAAACATGATGCAAACTCCATTTGGACCATGGAGATTGTCTTTGGACGGGAGGATGATGTCCTTAGACTATGATGTCCCGAGCCATGAATTGTGCGGTAGGGATTCGCAGGTCATGAAATGATGTTCTCAGGCCATGCAGATGGTGCTTCCGAACCATGATGCCTTTGAATAATGATGTGCAAGCTTGAGAGATCCTTGGACCATGGCATGATGTCTTCTGTCTATGAGGATGATGCCTTCAAACTAAGATGTCTTCGGGAAAGTTGGCTATATATCAACCCATGAGGTGCAGAGACATGATACTAGAGGTAATTAACAAGACAAAGCTTAGTCTTGTGTAGAGTGTGGGGCCAAAGTTTAGCCCCGAGAGAAAAGAGTAATGCAAGGTTCAAAATAGAGCAACACTTATGCGGAGGGAGACAATGTTTAGTCTCATGCAAAGAGAAGGCAATTCTTAGCCTTATGAAAATGGGAGGCAGGGCTTAGCCTCATGCAGGAATTGAGACAGAGCTTAGTCTCGTGCAAAGGGAAGGCAATGCTTAGCCTTATGCAAATGGGAGGCAGGGCTTAGCCTCATGCAGGAATTGAGACAGAGCTTAGTATCATGCAAAGGGAAGGCAATGCTTAGCCTTATGCAAATGGGAGGCAGGGCTTAGCCTCATGCAGGAATTGAGACAGAGCTTAGTATCATGCAAAGGGAAGGCAATGCTTAGCCTTATGCAAGTGGGAGGCAGGGCTTAGCCTCATGCAAGAATTGAGATAGGGCTTAGTATCATGCGAAGAGAAGGCAATGCTTAGCCTTTATGCAAGTGGGGAGGCAGGTCTTAGCTCATGCAGGAATTGAGACAGAGCTTAGTCTCATGCAAGGGGAAGGAAATGCTTAGCCTTATGAAAATGGGAGGAGGCAGGGCTTAGCCTCATGCAGGATGTGAGACAAAGCTTAGTCTCATGCAAGGGGAAGGAAATGCTTAGCCTTATGCAAATGGGAGGAGGCAGGTCTTAGCCTCATGCAGGAATTGAGACAGAGCTTAGTCTCATGAAAAGAGAAGGCATTGCTTAGACTTTATGCAAGTGGGGAGACAGGGCTTAGCCTCATGAAGGAATAGAGACTGAGCTTAATCTCATGCAAAGAGAAGGCAGTGCTTAGCCTTTATGAAAGTGGGGAGGCAGGGCTTAGCCTCTTGCAGGAATCGAGATAGAGCTTAGTCTCATGCAAAGGGAAGGCAATGCTTAGCCTTATGCAAATAGGAGGAGGCAGGGCTTAGCCTCATGCAAGAATTGAGACAGATCTTAGTCTCATGTAAGGGGAAGGCAATGCTTAGCCTTATGAATATGGGAGGAGGCAGGTCTTAGCCTCATGCAGGAATTGAGACAGAGCTTAGTCTCATGCAAGGGGAAGGCAATGCTCGGCCTTATGCAGATGGGAGGCAGGGCTTAGCCTCATGCAAATGTAATAGTAAGAGTGAAGTATTCTTAACTGGATATGTGTTTCATGCATAACAATTATGATGTTGTGACGATGCTTATGGTGATGACATATGCCTGCATCAAAAGAAAATTCGTGAGTTTTGCGGGGAAGGTTGGTTCGTTCCTTTGTCTGCTTGCTCTGCTCCACTCTGCCCGAGGGTCCTTTCCAAGTCACCATGGGTAGTACTTGGCTAAACTGTAAAGTTTCTTTTCAAAAGTATGTGTGTATAGTTTTCTCAGACATGGTAATATGCAAGTAACTGTGACATTGTTAGAGACATCGCGACCTTCTTTGCCATAGAATTTTGAGGGTCCTCCTCAAAATTCTTCCCCAATTAACTAAATAACCTTCTGGCTATTCTGTATGCTGCTGTTGGCTGAACTTGCTCCGGAATTTTGAGGGTCCTCCTCAAAATTCTGCCCTAGTTTCTTATTGTGGGGAAAAATTGAAATTTTATTGATTTGTGACCTAACCCACAGGGCTTCCTACGTATCCCCTCTTAAACGGAAATCTGGTAGAGCATAGTTCAATCACATCATATGAAGAAACATAATTTACACATAGTATCTTTTGATTGCATCTGAATTGATAGGCTTTGGCCAGATTTTTCCATCTATTTCTGCGAGTATGAGTGCTTCTCTTGTCAATACTCTGTGAACCATGTACGGACCCTGCCGGTTGGGTGAGAATTTCCCTTTGTCTTCATCTTGATGTGGAAAGATCCGTTTCAACACCAACTGCCCCGGTGTGAACTGCCTTGGTTTGACCCTTTTGTTGAAAGCTCTGGACATTCTATTCTGATAAGCTGACCGTGACACACTATATTCATCCTTTTTCCATATATGAGGGCTAGTTGCTCATAGCGGCTCCTTATCCATTCCGTGTCACTGAGTTCGGCTTCTTGTATGATTCTCAGAGAAGGAATTTCTACCTCGGCGGGATTGACAACTTTGATACCATAAACCAGCAAATAGAGAGTTGCCCCGGTTGATGTACGGATGGTGGTATGGTATCCTAATAAGGAAAATGTTAACTTTTCATGCCATTGCTTGTGATTCTCTACCATTTTCGTTAGTATCTTCTTGATGTTCTTGTTGGCAGCCTCCACAGCTCCGTTCATTGAGGCCTGTATGCTGTGGAGTTTTTGTGCTTGATTTTGAAAGTTAATCACATGGATTTCATCAGATCACTGTTGACATTGGAAACATTGTCAGTGATGATAGATTCTGGAACCCCGAATCGACAAATAACACGATCCTTGACAAAATCTGCAACAACGTTCTTGGTTACAGATTTGTAGGATGCAGCTTCAACCCATTTAGTGAAATAATCAATGGTCACTAAAATAAACCTATGCCCGTTCGAAGCAGTGGGTTCAATTGGACTAATGACATCCATTCTCCAAGCAGCAAAATGCCAAGGTGCACTTGTTGTATTGAGTTCGTTTGGCGGCACCCGTATCATGTCGGCATGTATCTGGCATTGGTGGCATTTCTGGACATATCAGATTCAATTTGTTTCCATAATCATCCAAAAGTATCCGACCCAGAGTATCTTCTGGGCTAAGACAAAGCCGTTTATATGTGGACCGGAGGTTCCAGCATGTATTTCCTTGACAAATTTGGAAGCTTCTTTGGCGTCAACACACCTTAACAGTCCTAGATCGAGAGTTCTTCTATACAGAATTCCTCCACATTGGAAGAAGTGATTGGACAGCCTCCGCAGTGTGCATTTATGAGTATGGTTTTCCTGCTCCGGGTATTCCCCTCTTGCCAAATATTCTTTGATGTCGTGGAACCACTGATTTCCATTTGTCTTTTCTTCGACATGAGCACAGTATGCCGGTTGATTATGGATTCCTACTGGAATGGGATCGATGAAATTCTTGTCTGGATATTGTATCATTGAGGACAAGGTGGACAACGCGTCTGCAAATTTATTCAGAATTCTGGGTACATGCCGGAATTCTATATTTGTGAACCTCTTCTTCATTTCTTGTACATGATGTAGATATGGTAGTATCTTGGTGTTTTTCGTAGCCCACTCTCCTTGTACCTGATGTACCATCAAGTTTGAGTCACCAATTACCAACAGTTCCTGAACATTCATGTCAACAACCAAATTGAGCCATAGTATGCAGGCTTCATACCCCGCCATATTGTTGGTGCAAGGGAACCTGAGTTTTGCAGACACTGAATAATGCTGATCGGTTTCTGATACCAAAAAGGCTCCGATACTGACTCTTTTTAAATTTGCAGCTCCATCGAAAAATATTCTCCAACCGTCGTAGGCTTCAACAATGTTTTATCCAACGAATGACACTTCTTCGCCAGGAAAATACATTTTTAGGGGTTCGTATTCTCCTCCTACAGGATTTTCAGCAAGATGATCTGCCAATGCTTTTCCTTTGACTGCCTTCTGAGTTACATAGATGATATCGAACTCACTCAACAATATTTTCCACTTGGATAGCTTCCCGGCAGGCATAAACTTCTGAAAGATGTACTTCAGAGGATCTATCCTCGATATAAGGTACGTGGTATAGGCACAGAAGTAGTGCCTCAATTTCTAAGCTATCCAGTTCAGAGCACAACAAGTTTGTTCCAGTAGAGAGTACCGCGCTTCATAAGGTGTGAACTTCTTGCTCAAGTAATATATGTCTTGCTCCTTTCTTACCGTCTCATCATGTTGTCCCAAAACACAACCGAGAGTCCCATCGAACACTACAAGGTAGAGTAGTTGTGGTCTACCAGGTTTTGGAGGGCCTAAGACTAGTGGTGTGGACATGTATTCCTTGATTTTGTCAAAATCCCTCTGACAATCCTCGGTCCAACTGGTTGCGGCATCCTTCTTCAGCATTTTGAAAGTCGGTTGACATATCACTATGCACTGTGCTATGAAGCGGCTGATGCAATTGAGGCGTCCCAAGAAACTCAACACGTCCTTCTTGTTCTTTGGTGGTGGTAATTCTTGGATAGCTTTAATCTTTGATGGGTCCAACTCGATTCCTCGGCAATTGACGATGAATCCCAATAATTTTCCAGCAGGAACCCCAAATGCACATTTTGCGGGAACAACTTTAGATTGTACTTCTCTAGCCCGTCAAAGAACTTTCTCAAGTATGCTATGTGATCTGTGGCTTTCTTGGATTTGATGATGACATCGTCAACTTATACCTCTATTTCCTTATGTATCATATCATGGAAGATGGTCGTCATGGCCCTCATGTATGTAGCCCAGCATTCTTCAGACCGAATGGCATCATTTTGTAGCAATATAATCCCCATGGTATGATGAAACCTGTCTTCTCTGCGTCTTCTGCATCCATCCGAATCTGATGATAACCCGCGAAGCAATCTACAAAGGATTGGAGTTCATGCTTGGCGCAATTGTCGATCAGAACATGTATATTTGGCAGTGGGAAATCGTCCTTGGGACTTGCTCTGTTTAAATCCCGATAATCAACACTCACCCTGACTTTTCCATCATTCTGTGGAATCGGTATAATGTTGGCTAACCATGTTGGGTACTCAACTACCCCGAGGACTTTGGCTTTGATTTGCTTGGTGACTTCCTCCTTGATTTTTAGGCTCATGTCTGGTTTGAATTTTCTGAGTTTCTGCTTCACCGGCGGACACATTGGATTAGTAAGTAGCTTGTGAGCCACTATGGACGTGCTCAACCATGTCATATCGTCGTATGACCATGCAAAAATATCCTCATATTCTTTGAGGAAACGAGTGTATTCTTCCTTCTCTGACGGTGACAAGTGGATGCTTATGCGAGTTTCTTTGATGGTTTCAGAATCTCCCATGTTGACTATCTCGGTTTCGTCCAGGTTGGGCTTGTTCTAAAAATTTTCAACTTCTCTGATGATTTCCTCAGGTATCACATCTTTTTCTTCTATTTCTTCCAAGTCACTTGTCTCATTAGATGTCACAGTCGTTGGTTCATCAATGTAAGAAAGAGTAATGCTGTAGAGAGAAATATATGAATGATAATGATAATGAAATGCTGAAACGTTAAACAAAGCAGTGTTTAAATGACTTCAAACATTTTTTTGCAAAACAAAATACTGAAAAGAGAGATGTTTTCAAAACGAAATGCTTAAAAGAATTGTTTTCAAATAACACTAGCAGCCATGCTACCCCGGGACTCGTCTGGCCCTAGATGGTGTAGCGGTCCAGTTTTTTTAGAAATGCTCCCCTCTCCACCGTCTGAATAATAAGGCCTTCTTTCTCCTCCTCCTCAACTATCACACTGCAATCCATATCTTCATCTTCTAGGAACATATTCCTTAGCCCTGCCAAAGCTTCTTCTTCTTCGGATCCCCATATTGTATCGTCCTAATGAAAGGTCTGAATCAGTTGGCACTGGCTGCTCAAGAGGATAATAGGGACCACACCATGGTGGCGACCAATTCTGATACTCGTGCCAGGTGTACTGATATCCAAGTCCAAAGGTTGTGCCATGACATTTTAGCTGTATTGGTTTGGCGATACCCTGGAGATTCTTACCGATCCCCTTACCATGTTCATACCCTGCCCATGCCAGTATGCTTTCTATTTTTCTACTCCACCATTTATCTTTGTTGATCGCGTTAACACGCTCAATGCGATGGTAGGTCTATGCACCCAACTCCCTTATATTCTCCACAGCCGGAACAATCTGATTGGTGTAAATAGGATTGCTCCCATCTCCATGGATGATTACCTCTTGATGATTCCATTCAAATTTCACCGCTTGGTGCAAGGTTGATGCAACAACCCCAGCGTCATGTATCCAAGGTCGTCCCAATAGAAGATTGTAGGAGGTGGAATGTCTAGCACTCGAAATTCGACATCGAACCAAGTAGGACCCATCTGCCAACATATATTGGTTTCCCCGATCGTGGCCCTTTGCGACCCATCGAACGCCTTCACATTCATAGTTCTTGCTCGTATTTCATGCAAGCCCTTGCCCAACCTTTTCAGAGTTGTCAACGAACAAATGTTGAGGCTGGACCCTCCATCTATCAAAACCATGGCAATGAACTTATCCTCGCATTGCACTGTGATGTGCAGTGCCCTATTATGGCTCAATCCCTCAGGTGGAAACTCATCTTCGTGAAAGGTGATCTTATGGCTCTCCATCACTTGCCCCACCAAGTTGGCCATTTTTCCGCGGGTGATATTGTTGGGTAGGTATGCTTCATTCAACACTTTCATCAGAGCATTCCTATGCGGCTCAGAATTTTGCAGCAGCGACAAGATGGATATCTGGGCGGGAGTTTTGTTCAGATGATCAACAACAGAGTACTCTCTTGCCTGTACTTTCCTCCAGAGATCATCTGGACCAATTTCAATGATGGGTTGTTTGGTGGAAACTTCCTTACTTGTCCCCCCTAAATTTTCAGGTGTGTAGGTTCTTCCAGTTCTGGTCATTCCTTGTGCAGCACCGGATTCTTCCATTTTCCCTTTCCCTTTTCTCCTAGTTTCGGCAACATAATCCCAAGGTACGATATTGGATTTGAATGGCGGTGTGGACCCCAGCGTCACAGTGAAGGATGTGGTTACTTCTACCTCAAATGGAGTAGGTGTAGCTGTAGGTGCTGTCACTTTGATTTCAAACGGAGCTGATGTGGCTACCTCAACTTTGACTGGTGGCTTTATCTGTACCATAATGGGAGTGAGTGTGACTGCAGGTTTCGTAGGGTCGTCACCTTCCCGAATAAGACCAATTGACCCCTTAAGATCCCATTCTTCATCAGTTTATATCACATTTACTCCTTCACCCATATGATCTGGAAGGGTATTGTTGCAGACATTGGGTGCGACTTCCTTTGCCTTTATGACTTTGGTATCAATCAACGTCTGAATCTTGTCTTTCAGAGTGCGGCATTCATCAATAGTATGACCCTTCATGCCGGAATGATATGCACATGTCTTGTTTGGGTTGACCCATTGGGAGGAGTTTTCCATGGCCACAACGGGAATATGGGTGACATACCCGGCAACCTTTAATCTTTCATATAACTAGTCGATGGGTTCAACAATAGGAGTGTATTGTCTGGGTGGTCTGTGATCGAAACTGGGTCTGGGTTTTTGATAATTTTGACAATCTGGGGGTGGATGATAGTAGGCTGGATGGGTGTTATAAGTGTGGTAGCGATAGTAGATTGAGGATATCTGGGAGGTGAAGGTTGATATGTAGGCGGAGGTGTTTGGTATGTGGGTGGAGATTTTGGGCCTTGGGATACCATCACTTCCCCTATCTCTTTCTTCTTTGATATGCCTCCTGATTGTAATGCTTTGTTTGTGGCTTGAAACACTTCAAAATTTGTTACCATTCCGCTTTTAATCCCTTATTCGATCCTTTCCCCGAGTTTGATGATATTAGAGAACTTGTGATTCTCAATGACCATTAACCTCTCATAGTATTGTGGATCCTAAGCCCTGAAAAAGAATTTGTTCACCTGTTCTTCTTCTACTGCCGGCCTGACCTTTGCAGCTTCTGACCTCCATCGAGTAGCATACTCGCGGAAAGTCTCTGTCGGTTTCTTATTTGAGGTTCTGTATGTGGAAGACATCTGGTACATTTTATGTATTGAACCTGAATCTATCCATGAAGTCCGATGCCATACCTACCTAATTAGCCCATTTCTTGGGATTTTGACTTGTGTACCTAGATAAGGCGTCTCCCGTGAGACTTCTCATGAACAGCTTCATGCGAATCCTTTCATCCTTCCCAACCCCTACGAGCTTGTCACAGTATGTTCTCAAATGTACCTTTGGGTCACCCGTTATGTCAAACATCTCGAACTTAGGAGGTTTGTATACCTCCGATAGTTCCACGTCTGTCTGAATGCACAGGTCCTCATAATTCTGACCTTCAATTCCTTTACCTCCTTCAGCACCCTGGACTCGGCTTGTGAGCTTCTTGAGCTTCTCTACCATATTCTTAATGAGCAGGTCCTTCTCGGCGGATTTTGGTGTGTATGAAGTTGGTTGAGTGGAGTGGGGTAGGATTTTCACGTATATGGGATTGTTTTGATGAATGCCAGGAATTTGAGTGTAGTGGTGATCATTAGTTGAATTTTTCGGATCGGGGATAGGCTGTGGGGTATTCTGAAGAGTATGGTAAGTGGTTTGTGGATATTGAGTCGGGAGATGCAGGTGTTGAGGGGGTGTCGGTATGGGTAGAGGATCATGATTTTGAGGAGATGTTGCATATTGGTGGGGGTGGAGGAGGATTTTGCGGACGTTGATTTGGTGTATTTTGAGGAGGTACTGGGTTTTGAGCATTTTGTTGGTTGATGTATGGGACATTTAGGGTGAGGGAAAGGTTTGCCAATTTGCGGACCTGCTCAATCTCCCCATGAAATTCAAATATCTTTTGTTCCAACCGTAGGACCAAATCATTTTGTGCCGGAGTACTCTGACCATCTGAAGTTTCCACATTCTCAGCATGTGTAGCGTTGTCTTTCCTGACACCACTCATATCATCCATCTTAGATTTTCCCTTGTTTTTCGGATCACTTGGAGGAGGAGTAGGTGGAGGGCCTCTGGATCTGGTGTGATATGCTGACGATGCCAGTATGTGCGAACCAACTTTAGGGGATGGGTGTTGATGCCCAATTTTTCCTCAAATTATTTTCAAACTTTCATATATACCTCAAAATCACTTTTCATAATAATTGGCATTTTTCCATATTTTTACCAATTTATCTTCCTGTTTATTTAGTGTTTTATATTTAATAATTATTCATAAATCGCATTACAAATAATCTCAAATTATTTCTTAGCTCAATATACCATTCTAGTTCTGTAAGGATTTAATTCTTTCATAAATTAGCCAATTTTGGTATTATTTAATTATAATTGCAGCAATTTTACAATTATAGCCTAATCGTATATTTTATACCATTTTAATCACTGATTAGCCGTTTTATATTTTTTATATTAGCTAATTACCTTAATTGTATTTATTTAACCTCAATTTCATTTTTATACAATTATTAGCTATTTTATTAATTATTAATCTATTTTTTGGGGTATTTAACGTTTTAGCCATTTATTTAAATCCTAGCCATTTAAAAAAAAAAACAGAACCCACTTGACCCTTTAACCCATTCTCTACCCAGCCCAAAACCCATTCTATACCCGGCCCAACCCCAAGCCAATCTGAGCCGTTGATCAAATTAGATCAACGACCTAGATATTTGTTACCATAATTAAACCCAACTACCCCCCATCCGACTTCTCATTTCCTATCTCTCATTCTCTCTCTATTCCTCTCTGGTTCTCTCTAGAACCTTCCCTTGATTCCCTCTTCCGATGAAGCTTGTTCATCTTCTCCGGCTGGTTCCCTCGGCGGAAACTATGGCCTCCCATCATCTCCTGGTTACTTGTTCACCCTACACCGGTCTAATGACACCCTAAGGTCCTCAGGCGAACTTGGAGCGGTTCACTCACCTCTCATGGTCCCTCATGCCACTTTCCGGCCATCTCCGGCCATCTAAGTAAGAGCTACTACTTTCCCGGCTAACGCCGATGGCATCTTTAAGGTTTTTCTTGTTTCTCTGGGTTCTATGAAACCCTAACTCCTGATATCTTTCCGATTTCTTCTAGATCTGCCTTAGATCTATGTATATCATGAAGCTTTTTACATGTTTTTCTTTGAAGAACCTCTTATTTTAAACGATCTCTCATTTTCAAACTAGGGTTTCATAGCCCTTTCTTTTAAATGATTTTCATACGATTTTCCAGTATTCTCTTAAGATTTCCATTGTGTTTAATGTTTTTATTGAAGTCTCTCTCTTTATCTGAGTTGTGAAAACCCTAACCTTTCACCTTGGGTCTGTGAATACATGTGCTTTATGATTCTCTGAAGTTTTTACCCTGTGATGTTCGTATATGTTTCTGACTTTCTTACTCACTCTACGTGCCTCCATGTTTACCCTATAATACACATGAATCCTTAGCTTGTATGATTTACTCTACTGAGATTGTTAGGGTTTCAGAGTTCTTGAACATTGTCTATTTGATTCGTGTTATTTTTCCTTAGCTGATACTGGCCTTATTTGAATCCTTGATTCCCTCAGATTAGTATTCTTCACAATCCCTTAAGGTGATACATTACTAATTTTGACCCATGAGTTACTCACTTGCCTTATTTGATTAATTCTACTGTTTAATCGATTTTAATTAGGATTTTCTGAACCTAGACCAATTGTTTATTCTGTATACTAAGATTATTTTCCTGTGTGGTATTCCAATCATATGAGATACTTTTCTTAGTTAAGAATGACTCCTTGTGATTTTAGTCCCATCCGTGATTCTTTGACTAATTTTCAGAATTGACTTATGCTTTTTACCATGTAAATGCTCTCAATATATATTTCCCTTGCTTGAGATACTATGTACTTGACCTTATTACATGCCACATTCTTTACTACTCCTATTATGGTATAAATAACTTTTTAAGTGATTCTTTCCTTATTTTGATACAATTTACACCCGTTTTAATCATGACTCCTTGATTGAAGGGATTCCAGACCTCTGATTGATTTTAATTGGTACTATTTCTATAATTATATTACTCTGTACTCGTTTTAAGAACTATATATACACTCTACTCATTCATCACACGGACACACAGACATAGATACAAACACTGATCTGTGCACTTCTTTCACAACAAAAGAGTTTCATACTCTCTTCACTCTCTCTTCTGTGCTATTTGCTATTACTTTAAGTGAGCCGGCTATAAGCCAAGGCTGACTACTGTGCATCTCCTATCTTTGCTTGCATTATTGTTTTCTTCATCATACTGGTATGTTCTGATTTAAGCTTCAGTCATTAAACCAATATGTTTCTATTAGTAGTTCAGTTCCTTGTATTTCTTATATCTTTCTACTTGTGGTTCTGCTGTTCAACATGCACTTAGAATTCTGAATCTCTTTTACATGTCTATTTTCACTTTACTTTGAATGATCAATGTGTCTCTTTGCAATCAGCCTCTATTCTTTATATGCATCTCCATGCCTATGATCAATATGTTAAATTCAATCATGATGTCAGTGTTTTGGTTGATATGTTGCTCTAATTTGACACTTAGTCATATCCCCGATGTCACGACCCAGAATCCTAATCTAGGTCGTGATGGCACCTAACGACGGGGTTAGGCAAGCCAACGTAAATTCCACTAAGTTCTTCTCTTAACTTGATTCAATTATTCACCCATTTACCGATTTTTAACAAGTTAAGTTATGATATCGAAAGGTAATAACTCGACGGTAGATACAATAAAGAAACGCGAGCTAAACATACAAGCACATATATATACAACCCAAAAATCCCAAAACCACCACTACGTGTGTGCCAAGACTAGTGTCACGAGTGTCATGGGCATACTATACTAACAGAATATACAAAGGGTGATAATATATACAATCCCGCTGTCTGCATGAATAGACGGGAAACAAAAGTAAATGAAACTCCATGGTGCTGCTGGGGATCGCCAGAGGAAGCAGCTCATCGTGAAGTCAAGTCCGCTACGATCACTATCTAGATCCGGTCTGATAACCAGGTGCATCAGCCTCAGAACCTGTATAGTTAAGTACAGAAGTGCAACATGAGTACATATTAAATAAATATGTACCCAGTGAGTATCCCGTCTAATCTTGAAGAAGTAGTGACGAGAGGTCGACTTGACACTCACTAAGGTCCAACAGTATGATATAACAATGATAAAATAAAAGCAGTAGGCATGTAAGACAGTGAGTAGCAATTATGTACAAAACACAGAAATCCAAGAAAAATACTGGAACAATAACAATGGCCACTTTCTTTCCCCCAAAATATCTCACACAAGTCAACATCCATGAAACAATGCCAAATAATCATGCGCACACATGACTAAGACAACCGACCAGAGTCATAAGGAAAAATAATCAAGCCCGTCCCAAAAGTGCACCTTTCAATCCGCCGTGGCGTACGTCCCGCTCCCATGAGAGTGGGGGAAATCACACATCTCTCGCGGAATGTAAATTGCGAAGCGGTCAGATGCACACACAATAACTTAGAAAAACTTACTTTCCATAACAAATTCCTTTCAATTCAAAAATTTCCATAAAGCCTCAGAGGAACAATACTATGCATAACATGACCTCATAGTACACATGGCGTTACAAGGAATCATATAAGGCATTGCAAGGAAACATATAAGGCATTACAAGAAAGCATATAAGGCATGATGTGGGCCTAACTACCCGGACATAACAATGATAGCCGCTACGTACGGACTCTCGTCACTTGGTGCGTACGTAGTGATATGCCGGAGAATTTTGGCACATTTAATACCAAATTGCTTAGATTATAGCTTGTTTCAAGAGCATTTACCCTTTATACTTATAGAATTTTGATGTTTTGCAGAGCATGAGGTGTAAGTACTCAAGACCATGAAAAAGAGTGCAAAGAAGCTAAAAAGTGAGGAAAACAACACTATGCGATCGCATATCTGACAAGAGGACATCGCATACCTAAGATGCGAATCGCATAACGCACCCAGGGATCGCAGACCTCAACAGAAAGATAGGCAAATTTCAAGAGCTAAAATGCGGTCGATTATGCGACCGCATAACTCACATGCGAGCCGCAGAATTAACCGCAGAATCCCTGGTGCCTGAAGCCGCCTCAAGAATGCGATGCCAATCTGTGGTCGCATATCAACAATGCGAACCGCAGATCAACAATGTGGTGACAACCAGGAAACTAGGGTTTAGAGATGCGATGAGAACGTGAAGAATGCGAACCGCATTCCTGTTATGCGACAGGAATGCGATTGCATAACCTGCCTGTAGGGGCATTTTTGTCCGTTTTCTACCCGACTTTTGGCCCACTATTAAAGGATTTACTTGGGTTTTGTGGGTCAGTCTTGTCTAGTCTTTGAAGAACATTCCGCTATTAAAGATTCTCTCCTTTTTGGAAGCATTAGAACACTTCATTCTTGGTTTGTAAGCATTCATGACACTTAATACTCTTACCTTTTTGCCATTTATTATGAGTAGCTAGCTTTAAATACTATGGTTGTGGACCCTAAATGG
Organism: Nicotiana undulata; assembly: GCA_005239495.1. NCBI lineage: Eukaryota > Viridiplantae > Streptophyta > Magnoliopsida > Solanales > Solanaceae > Nicotiana > Nicotiana undulata. The sequence goes on along the minus strand of ML274546.1, from coordinate 268,303 downwards.
GTGTTATGTATTTGGGTATTTAACATTGAATATATGCATAATGGGTTGTTGATATTTATTTACTCTTCATTGTATATTCATTGTTAGTCGTTGCAAACATTAACTTATGCCATAAATTCTCTCTTAGCTTGGAAAAGTGGGTTAGAATTGGTAAGAGTAAATATCAAAGACTCAAGACTTTAAACCTTGTTTAATAGAATCACTTAGGAATAAGATGGTTTTATTTGGCATAAAGTGATTTGGTTTTATTGGAGCTCTTTTATATTTGTGAAAATTATAAAGAGGAAATACTACTCTATTATTGGAAAATATTGGGTAGTCATTTAGAAATCAATTGCATATCAACAACTTCCCATTATAAATATATCATATTAACACCCATTTGCATTACACTTCATTAAAGGGGACACAACCTTGGTTCACTTAATCATATTAATTACAACTTTAATTAATTCTCATTGCTACTACTTCTATTAGATTATTACACAACCAACCCCCATATTCCCGTTCACTAATGGAATGGAATTATGATTTGAGTTAAGAATCACACTATCAAAGTAACATTTTCACACCTATTCCCTGTGGGATTCGACCCCAACCTTGTTGGGTTATTATATTTGAATTCGACCGCTTTACACTATTTTAAAGTGTAATTTGAGCGTATTAAATTTTAGCGCCGTTGCCGGGGAATACGGTTTTGAAATTACTAGTTAGTGTGTACTTCACTTTATATCTTTTTCTATTCCATCACAAGTTGCTTGTTTTGTATTGGTGTCCCAGATCACAATGGTCGAGTATTATGATGAAGAGGAAAATCCTTTTGCCGATATTGAGGAATACATCGATGACTCCAATGCCATCCTTCCACCGGCAGTTGGTGCATCGACATTTAAAGTGGACCATGGAATGATACTGATGCTCAAGGCAGAAGGATTATTTCACAATTCAACTGATGATGATCCCACGCAACACCTAAGGAACTTCTTGGGTGTGTGCGCCATGCACAAACAAACCAATGTATCGGATGACGCTTTGAGGTTGCGGGTGTTCAAGTACTCATTAGCGGGAGAGGCAAGGAAGTGGCTTTACAACTTACCTCCTCACACCATCACTACATGGCCGAAGCTTGTCCGAGCCCTTTTGTCAAAGTGGTTCCCGGATAGCAAGAAATATGAGCTTAGAGACAAAATATTTTTCTTCAAGCAAATGCCGGGGGAACACTTACATGAGGCATGGGACCGATTCAAGTTGTACCTTGTGAGATCACCAAACCATGGGTTCCCGGACCACATTTTGATGGAAATTTTTTACATGGGCTTGGACCCACTCTCCCAGTCGATTGCAAAGAATGCCGCGGATGGGTCTTTCATGGATAAGTCATTTGCTAGAATTACTCAAATTCTAGACAAGATGGCTAAGCACAATCAAGCTTGGCATTCGGAAGATACAACTGGGAGAATTTCTTATGGCACTCCTTCTCTTGCAAACATGATCAAAGAGAATCAAGAGAGAGACCAAGTAATTGCCGGTCTCGCCACTAATGTTGATGTATTGACAAAGATGCTCAAGGAAAATCAAACGAAGAAAGTGCGTATGGTGGAAGACATGCAATCAATGGTTAATCAAGAGTGGGAAGAAGCAAACTATGTTCAAAACTCTCAAGGTGGTTATCGCCAACAAAACAATTGGAGGCCAAACCCGCAAGGGCAAGGCCAACAAAATTGGCGCAATGAACCAGGCGGTCAAGGATCGTGGAACAACAACAATACCTATTCCAATAGAAGCTCCAATCCTTATGTACCACCGAGAGTGCAATATTCCAACTCTTCACAATCGTCAAGTGAATCTAAAATGGAAGGGATGCTAGAGCGGATTTTGCAAAATCAAGAGAACAGTGATGTAACAGTGAGGAATATGTCCGAGGTGGCAGGGTCACACACCGCTTCGATTAAAAAACTTGAATTGCAAATGAGAGATATATCAAGAGAGCAAACTCCCAAGCAGAAAGGCACACTTCCAAGTGACACAGTGGTAAACCCGAAAAGCGGCCCAAGTGGGTCGACATCTCATTGCATGGCCATCACAACGAGAAATGGTAAGGTGCTACAAGACGAGAGTGAGAAAGTGATTGATGTTGAGAACATTGATAAAGGAGAGGAAGCACGGAGTGAGTTGCCGGTAGTAATGGAGGTTGAAGAAACCCCCCTAGAGGATGAGATTCAAAGAGAAAGAAAAGGAAAGGCCGTGGAAAAGGCGAAGGAGACCCCAAAATCTCCTCCACCAATTCCTAGACCTAATCCTCCATTTCCTCAAAGGCTTGCACGAAGAGCGGATGATGGGAAGTTTGAAAAATTCTATGACATCTTGAAGCAATTGTCGGTGAATATTCCATTCTTGGAAGCTTTCCAAGAAATTCTGGGGTTCGCCAAGTACTTGAAAGAGTTGATGACAAAGAAGAGAACAACGAATAATGAGGTGGTGAATTTGACTCACCGAGTTAGTTCAATAATTACTACATCAACCGTGGAGAAAAAGGGAGACCCGGGAGATTTTACTATCCCGTGCACCATTGGGTTGAGAGATTTTGCGAGAGCACTTTGTGACAACGGTGCTAGTATAAATTTGATGCCTCTTTCTATTTACAAGAAAGCGGGATTGGGATTTCCAAGACCAGCTCGCATGCATTTGCAAATGGTCGATCGAACTATAAAGAAACCCTTGGGCATTGTTGATGATGTTTTAGTGAAGGTGGGGAAGTTCCTTCTTCCGGCCGACTTTGTCATCTTGGATTTTGCGGTCGACAAAGAGATTCCTATCATTCTAGGGAGACCATTCCTTGTAACGGGAAGAGCATTGATGGACTCGGAACGACATGAAATCAAAATTTGGGTGAATGATGAAGAAGTCACTTTCCAAGCAAGCAAGGGTTTGAAATTGCCAAGTGCTTATGAGGGAATCTCGGTAATTGATGTGGTTGATGAGGTGGAGGATGCCGTTGAAATGAAAATGGAAGAAGAGGGCCTCGGCGAGGCATTGGCGGCAATTTTGGTAAATTTTGATAATGAAAACATTGAGGGTTATGCCGAGATGGTCAATGCATTGGAAGGGCGTGGGTCCTATACATATGCACCAAAGAAGCTTTCCCTCGACCTAGAGAATCGAATGACACCCCCCGCAAAGCCTTCAATCATGGAGCCACCACACCTTGAGCTCAAACCACTTCCATCGCACTTGAGGTATAAATTTCTTGGCTCTAATAATTCTTTTCCCGTAATCGTGTCTTCTTTGTTGAATGATGTGCAGGTAGACGCATTGCTAAATGTCTTGCGGATGCACCGACAAGCGATTGGATGGACAATAGTGGACATCCGGGGAATTCCCGCCGGCATATGTGAACACAAAATTCAAGTGGAAGAAGGGAGAAAACCAAGCGTAGAGCATCAAAGAAGATTAAATCCCTCTATGCAAGAGGTGTTCAAGAAGGAGATCATCAAATGGTTGGATGCCGGGGTTCTCTACCCCATTGCAGCTAGTCCGTGGGTGAGTCCGGTGCAATGTGTGTCCAAGAAAGGAGGCATGACGGTGATCCACAATGAAAGGAATGAACTTATTCCTACGCGGACGATCACCGGATGAAGAGTGTGCATGGACTACCGGAAGCTTAACAATGCTACTTGCAAGGATCATTTCCCTATGCCTTTTATTGATAAATGCTTGATCGGCTAGCGGGAAGATCTTTCTATTGCTTCCTTGATGATTATTCCAGCTACAACCAAATCAACATCGCCTTGGAAGATCAATAGAAAACAACTTTCACTTGCCCGTACGGCACCTTTGCTTTTAGTCGGATGCCTTTTGGGTTGTGCAATACCCCGACCATATTTCAACGATGTATGATGTCCATTTTCTCCGATATGGTGGAGGATTTCTTGGAAGTCTTCATGGATGATTTCTCGGTGGTGGGTGATTCATTTGGGCATTGCCTTGACAACCTCCGACAAGTGCTAAAACGGTGTGAAGAAACCAATCTTGTGCTCAATTGTGAAACATGTCACTTCATGGTCGATGAAGGGATTGTGTTGGGGCAAAAAATTTCAAAGAAGGGCATTGAGGTCGATCGGGCGAAGATTGAGATCATCTCCAAACTCCCTCCTCCAACTTTGGTGAAAGGCATCCGAAGCTTTCTTGGTCATGCCGACTTCTATCGGCGCTTTATCAAGGATTTTTCAAAAATTGCAAACCCTATGTTCAAACTCCTTGAAAAAGACGCCAAATTCTTGTTCAATGATGAGTGCCTCAAATCATTTGAGGAGCTTAAGGAGAATCTTACCACGACCCCTATTATTGTCACACCGGTTTGGTCTCTCCCATTCGAGCTTATGTGTGACGCTAGTGGTGTAGCTATTGGTGCCGTTTTGGGTCAAAGGCACAAAAACAATTCTCCATCCCATCTACTATGCAAGCAAAACTCACGGAGCCCAAATGAACTACACAGTGATAGAGCAAGAGCTCCTTGCTATTGTCTATGCTTTTGAGAAATTCCGGGCTTATCTTTTGGGGTCCAAGGTGGTAGTCTTTACGGATCATGCTGCTCTTCGCTATCTTATGGCGAAGAAAGATGCCAAGCCAAGGTTAATCCAGTGGGTCCTTCTATTGCAAGAATTCAACTTTGAGGTCAAAGACCGGAAAGGCATTGAGAATCAAGTTGCGGACCACCTCTCTCGAATTGAAGAAAATGGGCACCCTAAAGACGACTTAGATATTGATGATGCTTTCCCTGATGAGCATATTCTGGCATTATCCTCTTCTTCAGTCCCTTGGTATGCCGATATTGTAAATTATTTGGTGAGTGATCTTATTCCGGATGGCTTGGAATCATATCAGAAGAAGAAATTTTTGAGGGACTGTCGTAAGTACTATTGGGAGGAACCATTTTTGTTCCGCATCTGCGCGGACAACATTATTAGAAGGTGCGTCCCGAAAGAAGAAGTAATGCCAATTCTAAGGGCTTGTCATAACTCACCAGTAGGGGGTCACCATGGAGGGAAACAAATGGCGGCGAAAGTACTTGAATGTGGATATTATTGGCCAACTCTCTATCATGATGCAAATCAATGGGTCAATCTCCAAGAGGCATGAAATGTCAATGAACTTTGTGTTGGAGGTTGAAATTTTTGACGTCCGGGGCATCGATTTTATGGGACCGTTTGTAAGTTCTTGTGGGATGAAATACATTCTTGTAGCTGTGGACTATGTGTCCAAGTGGGTTGAAGCCGTTGCCTTGCCAAACAATGAATCTAGGAGCGTAACCACATTCTTGAAAAGAAACATATTCACACGGTTCGGCACCCCTAGAGCAATTCTCAGTGACGGTGCTTCCCATTTTTGTAACAAGGCTTTCAATGGACTATTAGAGAAGTATGGTGTAAAGAACAAGGTGGCAACGACTTAGCATCCTCAGTCGAGTGGCCAAGTTGAAGTCTCCAACAGGGAGATAAAGAACATCCTAGCAAAAACTGTTAATGCAAACCGGACCGACTGGTCAAGGAAGCTAGATGATGCACTATGGGCCTACCGGACAGAATACAAAACCCCTATAGGTACTTCTCCATACAGTCTAGTGTTCGGAAAAGCATGTCATCTACCCGTGGAGCTTGAACACAAATCCATGTGGGCACTCAAGAAGTTGAACCTGGATTGGGATGAAGTTGCAAATTTGAGGCTTAATCAACTCAATGAAATGGAGGAATTCCGTTTCCATGCTTATGAGAGCGCAACTATGTATAAAGAGAGAATGAAGGTTTTCCATGACAAGAAGATCCTGAAACGCGAGTTCCACACTGGTGACTTGGTGTTACTATTCAATTCCTGACTCAAACTCTTTCCGGGAAAACTCAAATCCAAATGGTCCGACCCGTTCAAAGTGGTGAATGTCTCTCCTTTTGGTGCTGTGGAACTAGCAACTGAGGACGGACTTCGTACATTCTAGGTGAATGGCCAACGCATCAAATACTACTTGGGCACCGATGGTGAGAGGCATGTGGTAGAGAAATTAGCTCTGAAGGATGGTCCTTGTCCCACTGATGAATGACCCCAAAAGAATACCATCTTTGTCGTGCCGCGACGTTAAATCAAGCGCTTCATGGGAGGCAACCCATGTGTGGTAACATTTTCTATTTTATCTTTTTCATCTTTCTATTTTTATTTTTCAATAAATGTAGCTTTTGGAGCGTTTTAATGAGTGTGTGAGTGCATATAGTTCAAACAATCGCAAAGACAGGGTCGAATTGCACATAAAAGCCAAGAAGAGAAAAATTGGCCAGTCTGCGACACATATGCGACCGCATTTCATGTTTGCAGTTCGCATTCTGGTCGCAGACATCAACATAATGTTTTGGTAATTTGATGGCCAATATGCGATGCCCAGGTGCACTATGCGAAACGCATTACATGTATGCTATCGCGTAGTGCACCGCATCTTCACTCTTAGAGAAGTTGTGCTCATACCACCGCATGCTGAAGATGCGATTGCATGCTTCATTATGCGGTCCTTCTCTCAACGTATTTTGCACCCAGGTAGGTCCCTCATCTCTCTCTCTCACACGTCGTCCCACTTAAACAAAAACAAAACAAAAAAAAAAAAAGAAAAGAAAAAAAAGGGAAAACAAAAGAACAAAATTTAGAAGTGGGCAAACGAAAAGAGAAAAATCCATTCCCAGTTGTAATGGCATATGAACACCACTCCATCACTTCCTTCTTATCCAAGGACCATCTGCTCATCAGGTAAGTATCTCCTACCCCTCTTCTCCAGTTTTCTTTTTCTTTTTCTTTTCTTTTTGTTTCACAAATGCTGTACAGATGTTCTTGTATGAAGGGGGGGGGGGGATAGACTTTTGATTGATATTTAGGAATGGGGAAATTGAAAGGTGCATAAATCTGCCAAAATTAGGGCTAGACAACAGTAATTGTAGGATATGCGGTTCACATTTCTAAATTGCGGACCGCATTTGTGTCGCAAATCTGGACCTAGGCACTTTGGAGACAACGACTTAGGCGACGCATTTGCGTTCGCATAGTCGGAATGCGGTTCGCATTTGCGTCGCACCCTTCAACAGAATGTTCCCCAGCCTATCTCCCAGTATGCGATCTGTCTGCGATCGCATACTCAGCCTTGCAGTGGGTTATGCGATCACATAATTGTTTCCATTTTTGTCCATGCACTTCTGCGACGCATATGCGAACCGCATAGTGGTTATGCGATCACATATGCCATCGCATTAGTGACTTTGTTTAACTTTGTTTGCTAATGCGACAAGTTTGCAATTCACATTGTGGTAATGCGATCGCATACCTCGTCGCATAAGGAACATTTTCTGCCCTTTTGTACATCTTTTCATAATTTATTTTTATTTTGTCCGTCTGTCCACTCACACGTATTTTCTCTTTGCAGCAATGGGTCGCAAGAATACATCAGCCGCTGCTAAGAGAGCCTCCACAAGCAGGCATGCACCTCCATCCAAGCGTGCACGACAAGCACCTCCAGAAAACATAGTTGAAAGTTCCTCCCAGTCTGATGAGGGGGCTACTGAACCGGAAGTAAACTTGGAAGCTGAGGTGCGGAGGAAACAGGGGGATGACTACCAGCTACGCTTTCCATTTCCCCTGTCTAGAGAGCTGTACCAGGAGGGTATGAGCAAAAGAAAGATCCTTCCTGAGAAAAGGCTAAGTTTCAATGGCCTGCAAGAGCGGTACCCCCATATTCTAGAAAACATAAAAACTAGAAAATGGGAATGTTTCACCGAGCCCCTTGGCGAGTACAATGAGACAATGATGCGGGAATTTTATGCCTCTTATGCTGCTTCTAGAAATGCCCATCACAAGAGGAATAAAATCTTCAGTGAGCAAGTGTTAGTCAGGGGGGTGGACGTAGCTTGTCGCCGGGCCGCTATCCATGCTCAATAGTTTTCAACGTCGAGCCCAAGTACAACATAATATGAGGCCAAGCTGGCCAATAATGATGGAGAGCGTGCTTGGGTCGCCTCTGTGATTGCAAGAGGGACTCCGGCCTGGATCGACCCTAACCACAAGATTTACAAAGAAGATCTCATGAGGGAAGGGAGGTTCTGGCTTGATTTTGTCGTATCCCATCTGATTCCCTCAAGGAACGAAACATATATAAGCATCGAGAAATCCATTCTCGTTGCTTGCATTATGTCACGAATTAATGTGGATGTGACTGACATTATTTTTCAACATATTGGGGTCCGAGCTTGGCAGAAGAAGAATTCAGTTCCTTTCCCCTGCCTCATCACTGCATTGTGCCGAGATGCTAAGGTCCCTCTTATGCCTTCATGTGACAAGACAACAAAGGCCAACGAGGATATCAATATCACCCGTATTAGTGATGCGAGGCCCAGTGCAGCAGCTGCCGCTCCAGTCTTCCCTATGCCTACCCCTACAGAGGAAGAGGCCTCAGAGCCTCAGCCTTCTGCACTGCCCTCAAAGTCTCAGCCTTCTCCAGCAGTGCCATCCCCTACTTCCTCCCAGCCAGCTGCCAGTGCTAGTGCCCCCTCGGCCATCCCGATGCCTGTTCTCTCCCAGCTTGGTCGCCTAGCTCAGCACACAAATGCTAAGGTCGACAAGCTTGTGAGTGAGCTTCCCACTTTGATCCGGTAGGCCCTTACTCCTATTCAGTCTTCAGTGACTGCTCTTGAGGGTCGCCTTCAATAACTTGAGGCACGCATCGAAAAGGTAGAGAGAGGTGAGGTTAGATACTTACCAGAGGTCCGGACCGATGTGTCCACTCTGAAGACTGAGCTCCACCGACTGCAGAACCTGGAGTTTGACTTCTCATCCCTCCTGCCCAAGGAAGGGGAGCAGGGAGTTAATACCTCCGAGCCTGGTCTAGGACTTGATTTCTCCACACTGATGACAGCCCAGGCCGCTCGGATTGTCCCTCCGCATCCACCCCCTTATGCAGCTGTTGATCTACCTTCAGGAGAGGTTTCCAGACATTATTCAGAGTCCGAGGATGAGTCGTTAGAGGATGAGTCCTCTTCTTCTGATGAGGAGCAGGGCCCTCAGGAGAAGGGCAAGGGAGTTGCTATTACTACTGTTGCTACAATTGCGGAGCCGACATAGGAGGAGCTCATGCAGCTTGCTATTTACCGTTCTCTGGAGGACACAGGTGCCACAGCCTCAGTTCAACAGTCAGCAGCTGAGGGCAGCATCTCTCAGACTCCTATCACTCTTGCCGCTGGGCCTGCAGTAGTTCCTCCACCACCAATGGCTGTTATTCCTCCTGCTGAGCAGTCAGATGCTCCTGTTCCTGTGGCGGTTGAGGACCCCTCCCCCACACAGCATATCACCGACTCCCGTAGCGCTTAGCGTGCCCCAGGGAGCCCCTAACTCTGTCTTTGCATTTCTTATGCATTGGGGACAATGCAGACTTTTTGGTTGGGGGTGGTGGTTGTACTTACTTTTTGTGACAACTTGGATAATATGATACTGTTTTTTGTTCTATGTTATGAATGGTTTTTGTGTTCGTTTTTGTTTATTTGATAGCCCCAAGTTGTCAGTAAACCAATGTACATATTTCTTTTGTGATATTAACTTTTGTTTGCATTTTATATAGAAAATAAATAATAATAAATAAAAATAAAAAAACAAGTTGCTAGTCTATGTCGAGTTTTCCTTAGTTAGTAATGAATTCTCTTCGGTTTTTCTTCGCCGGGTTCTTTTCCAAGGGTGTAATAGTCGAACCATGGCACTAGGACGAAACATATTGACCAGTTTAGTGGTAAGTGTCTAGTCTCAAGCATGTATATATGTAAACAATCCATACCCTTCCTATTAAAAAAAAAAGAAAAAAAAAGAGAAGAAAATCAACTCTGTGAACTTGAGGCTCGCCTTTTGACTCTATGTGTACTTAGAATTATACATGTAAATAATGAAAGTTTTGAGTTGGCAAGACTTGACTCTTGAGCCAAAACGATGTTGAACTAAACAGTCATGTGCCGTGTGTGTTAGATGCTTGTGTCAATAATTCTTGTGTTTACTTCTGTCAGCTAGAACTTGCCCAGTTGGTTTTTCGATGCTAATAATAAGTACATTGAGTTGGAGAAATGACCTTAGGAAGTCTTTGTGATATTGAGAAACCCAGTGAACCTTTCAAACTACCAAATGTTTGCATGAATACCACTAGTTTCCCATTTGAGCCTTTAGCCTTTTTGTTGGACACCTCATTACAAGCCTTTCCCGTTTTGAAAAGTAATCCCCTCTTTTGAACCCGTCCCTCCTTGAATATTGAAAATGAGGCAAGTTGGGGGTTTGGTGATAGAATTGGAGATTGGCTAGGTTGTATATTGAATGTAGAGCATATGCCTCAAAGGATTCAAATGAAAATTGTTCAAGCTCCAAAATAAAAAGAAAAAAGAAAAAAAGAGAGAGATACAAATGTATGTAAAAAAAAAATATATATATGGAAGCTTTGAAGAAATTTAGTGAGGTAGTTCTACGTTGGTAGCTAAACACCAATGAGGCCATGGGACTTAAAAAGAAGCAAAGGCACTGAAAGAGAAAGATGTGAGTAGTGTTCAAGGAGGGTGTAGTCACTTGTACCCAAATGATTATCCAACCCTTCCCTAAGCCTATATTACAAGCCAGAAAGTCCTTATGGGATCTCCAACCGAATATTCTTACAATGGCGATGAATTAAAATAAGGGCAAGCCTATGGTATGATGTGTTGTAGCACTTGAAATTCTTTGTGAGTGTGAGTGTTTGTGTAAATATGTCCCTTGTTGTTGTCATTGTAAATATTGTGAGTTGGGTCTTCCTTTCTTTATGGTGAGGGCACATGTACGGTAGAGTGTAACAGTAGTTGAGTTCTTGAAGTCGGGTGCAAGTACACTCAGCTGAGAGTAACATTTTGTGAAATAGCTCGAGGCTTAAAGTTCGCAAGTTGAGTAGTATCCATGTAAATAGTAGCAACTGTTCATGACACGTAATTGGATGAAATGCATGCTTGTAGTACTAACACTTAACACTGTCCGTGGTCATAGTTGTTTCCGGTCCTGTAGTTGAAGTCTAGGCTAAGATAGAGTCATTTTAGTTGCTTGAGGACAAGCAAGAGTTTAAGTTGGGGGTGTTGATATGCCGGAGAATTTCGGCACATTTAATACCAAATTGCTTAGATTATAGCTTGTTTCAAGAGCATTTACCCTATATACTTATAGAATTTTGATGTTTTGCAGTGCATGAGGTGTAAATACTAAAAGACCATGAAAAAGAGAGCAAAGAAGCTAAAAAGTGAGGAAAACAACACTATGCGATCACATATCTGACAAGAGGACATCGCATAACTAAGATGCGAATCGCATAACGCACCCAGGGATCACAGACCTCAACAGAAAGATAGGCAAATTTCAAGAGCTAAAATGCGGTCGATTATGCGACCGCATAACTCACATGCGAGCCGCAGAATTAACCGCAGAATCCCTGGTGCCTGAAGCCGCCTCAAGAATGCGATGCCAATCTGCGGTCGCATATCAACAATGCGAACCGCAGATCAACAATGCGGTGACAACCAGGAAACTAGGGTTTAGAGATGCGATGAGAACGTGAAGAATGCGAACCGCATTCCTGTTATGCGACAGGAATGCGATCGCATAACCTGCCTGCAGAGGCATTTTTGTCTGTTTTCTACCCGACTTTTGGCCCACTATAAAAGGATTTACTTGGGTTTTGTGGGTCAGTCTTGTCTAGTCTTTGAAGAACATTCCCCTATTAAAGATTCTTTCCTTTTTGGAAGCATTAGAGCACTTCATTCTTGGTTTGTAAGCATTCATGACACTTAATACTCTTAGCTTTTTGCCATTTATTATGAGTAGCTAGCTTTAAATACTAAGGTTGTGGACCCTAAATGGGTGTTATGTATTTGGGTATTTAATATTGAATATATGCATAATGGGTTGTTGATATTTATTTACTATTCATTGTATATTTATTGTTAGTGGTTGCAAACATTAACTTATGCCATAAATTCTCTCTTAGCTTTGGAAAAGTGGGTTAGAATTGGTAAGAGTAAATATCAAAGACTCAAGGATTTAAACCTTGTTTAATAGAATCACTTAGGAATAAGATGGTTTTATTTGGCATAAAGTGATTTGGTTTTATTTCAACTCTTTTATATTTGGGAAAATTATAAAGAGAAAATACTACTCTATTATTGGAGAATATTGGGTAGTCATTTAGAAATCAATTGCATACCAAGAACTTCCCATTAGAAATATATCATATTAATACCCATTTGCATTACATTTCATTAAAGGGGACACAACCTTGGTTCACTTAATCATATTAATTACAACTTTAATTAATTCTCATTGCTACTACTTCTATTAAATTATTACACAACCAACCCCCATATTCCCGTTCACTAATGGAATGGAATTATGATTTGAGTTAAGAATCACTCTATCAAAGTAACATTTTCACATCTATTCCCTGTAGGATTCGACCCCAACCTTGTTGGGTTATTATATTTGACTTCGACTGCTTTACACTATTATAAAGTGTAATTTGAGCGCATCACGTAGCCCCCAAACAATTTACACATAGCATATACATCACCTATGGGGACAATTCCCTCTTACAAAGTTAGAAAGGAGACTCACCTCGTGTCGAAACTCCGAACTCTACACCCGAGGACTCGCAACTAGCCAAAAGGTGTACAATTAAATCAATGCATGCACAATGTGGGAAATTATCTTAGTTATTCAATATAATCGCTATTCTTGAAAAATTCTCAAATTCCAACCCCGGTTTCCCATGTTCAAATTCCGAAAATTCACGAAGGGATCACTTACCCATATCCTAAGGATCATTAAGGTGTGATTTCTACTTGAATTCATGGCCTAAAACGAAAAATCACAAAATCCTCAAGAGCCCTTAAATTACTACCTAATCCCATGATTTTTGATAATTTAGTAGGGAATTTAACTAGGAATTGATGTTTGAAACTAGTAACCATGGAATTTACTTACCTCAATAACAGTGGTGGAAGGTTCCTTGAAGTGCTCTTTAAAGACTTGAGGAGGAAGATGAAAATGGAGGAAATAGGCTAAGTCCCGTATTTAATAAAACTGCCCAGGTATTCCTTCACTGCGATCGAGACAAGGGCCCTGCGATCGCGAAGAGTAATTGTGTCCGGCCCTGACTTGACACTATGCGATCGCGAGGATGGGGCTGCGATCACGAAGGCATGGAGTCCAGCCTTCCGCGATCGCGAAGACTGGGATGCGATCGTGAAGAACTATCAGCAGCCCAACCAAATTCCTTCTCCGCGATCGCAACCCACCTTCTGCGATCGCGAAGAAGGAAACCAGACAACAAAAATCTGGTTTTTCCAACTTAGCTCTCGGGGGTCCAAAACTCACCCGAGCCCCTCGGGACTCCGTTCAAAAGCACCGGCAAGTCTGTATATATGATACGGACTCGCTCGAACTTCCGGAACATGAAAAACAACAACGAAACTCAGAATTCAACCCCAAAACCAAATTGAATAAAACTTAAGAACTTAAGATTCTAGAATTCATTTCAATGCGCCGAACCGGCCTATACTACTCGGAATGACTCAAATTTTGCAGACAAGTCATAAATGACATAACGGAACTATTCCCGATCTCGGAATTTCATTGGTACCTCGGTAACATAAAAACACGTTCCAGACCAAATTTCAATTTCTATGAAAATCCTCAAAACTTCATTAACTCTCAATATCCCATTTTGATCCGAAACCCGTCAAATCAAGCCCGTTTCTTACCAAATTTCACAGATAACTTAAATAACACATATTGAACCTCTTCCGGGCTCCGGAACCATAATACGGGCCCGTCAGTACAGGTTTCACATCGAGGTTCATTTTCCTAAGCCTTTATTATTTTCAGAAAACAATTTTCTTTAAAAAAATTCATTTCTCGGACTTGGGTCCTCGGAATTCGATTCCGGGCATACGCCCAAGTCCCATATTTTCCTACGGACCTTCCGGGACTGCCAGATCACGGGTCCGGGGTCCGTTTACCAACAGTGCTGACCAAAGTCAACTTTATTCAATTAATTATCATAAATTCAACTCTTTATCAAGTTTCCACATAAAGGCTTCCCGGCTACGCGCCTGCGCTATGCACGCACATCGATGTGAGATTAACGGAGGCTTTCGGGGCTCGGAACACAGTCATAATTAAGTTTACCTAAGATGACCCTTTTGGGTCATCACAATCTCCCCCTCTAAAATAAACGTTCGTCCTCTAACGGACATAGAATCGTACCTAAGTGCTGAATAGTTGCAGATACCTTCTCCGCATGTCCTCCTCGGACTCCCAAGTCACCTCATTGACTGGTTGGCCCCTCCACTGGACCTTCACGGCAGAAACTCTCTTAGACCTCAACTGGCGGTCCTGCCTATCACTAATAGCAACTGGCTCCTCCTCGAAGCCCAACTTCTCATCTAACTGAATAGTACTGAAATCAACCACGTGAGAGAAATCGGCATGATATCTCCGGAGCATGGATACATGAAAGACCGGATGAACTCCTGATAAGGCGGGAGGTAAAGCAAGCTCATAACCAACCTCCCCGACTCGCCTCAACACCTCGAAAGGGCCTATAAACCTGGGGCTCAGCTTGCCCTTCTTCCCGAATCTCATAACGCCCTTCATCGGCGAAACCTTCAACATAACCTTATCTCCCTCCATAAATGCTACATCACGCGCCCGCTGATCTGCGTAACTCTTCTGTCTGGACTGAGCTGTGCGGAGTCTCTCCTGAATAATCTTCACCCTATCCAAAGCATCTCTCACCAGATCTGTGCCATATAACTTGGCCTCGCCAGGCTCAAACCACCCGATAGGAGAACGACATCGCCGACCATATAAAGCCTCGAATGGAGCCATCTCGATGCTGTACTGATGACTGTTTTTGTATGCAAACTCCGCCAAAAGCAAGAATTGGTCTCACTGACTGCCGAAATTAATCACACAAGCCCTGAGCATATCCTCCAAAATCTGAACTGTACGCTCTGACTGGCCATCAGTCTGAGGGTGAAATGCTGAACTGAGGTCTATCTGAGTGCCCATCTCACTGTGCAAGGCTCTCCAGAAGTGCGAAGTGAACTGAGGACCTCGATCTCATATAATAGACACCGGCACACCGTGCAACCGGACTATCTCTCGAATGTAAATCTGAGCCAGCCTCTCTGTAGTATAAGTAGTAGCCACAGGAATAAAATGCGCCGGTTTGGTCAATCTATCCACAATGACCCAAACCGCGTCAAACTTTCGCAAAGTCTGAGGCAACCCAACCACGAAGTCCATGGTGATGCACATCCATTTCCACTCAGGAATGGGCATATGCTGAAACAAGCCTCCTGGCCTCTGGTGCTCGTACTTAACCTGCTGACAATTAAGACACCTAGCCACATACTGCACTATATCCTTCTTCATCCACCTCCACCAGCAATGCTGCTTAAAATCACGATACATCTTCGTCGCTCCTGGATGAACAGAATACCGAGAACTGTGCGCCTCTACTAGAATCCTCCCCCTCAGGCCATCAATATCAGGAACACACAATCGGCCTTGGAGTCTCAGAACACCATCCTCGCCCAAGGTAACCTCCTTGGCCCTACCCTGGACCACCGTGTCCCGAAGCTCTGCAAGACATGGATCATCAAACTGTCGAGCCTTAATCTCCCCCAACAATGAAGACTGCGCAACTACATGAGCCAAAACTCGATGAGGCTCCGAAAGGTCCAATCTCACAGGGCGATTGGCCAAGGAATAAATGTCCAAGGCTAAAGGCCTCTCCTCTGCTGCAATGTAGGCCAAGCTACCCATACTCTCCGCCCTCCTGCTCAAGGCATCTGCCACCACATTTGCCTTGCCCAGATGATAAAGAATAGTAATATCATAATCTTTCAACAACTCAAGCCACCTGCGCTGCCTCAAGTTAAGATCCCTCTGCTTGAATAAGTGCTGCAAATTGCGGTGGTCTGTATAAACCTCACAAGACACACCATACAGGTAGTGCCTCCAAATTATTAAAGCATGAACAATCGCTGCCAACTCTAAGTCGTGCACATGATAATTCCTCTCATGAGCCTTCAGCTGACGCGAAGCATAAGCAATAACTCTCCCGTCCTACATCAACACACATCCCAACCCGACGCGTGAAGCGTCGCAATACACAGTATACATCCCATAACCGGAAGGGAATGTCAGAACTGGTGCTGAGGTCAATGCCGACTTGAGCTTCTGAAAGCTCGCCTCACACTTGTCGGACCACCGAAACGGGTCATTCTTCTGAGTCAATCTGGTCAATGGAGCTGCAATAGAAGAGAACCCTTCCACTAATCGGCGATAATAGCCTACTAGGCCCAAGAAACTCCTGATCTTAGTAGCTGAAGTAGGACGCGGCCAACTCTGAACCGCCTCAATCTTCTGAGGATCAACCTTGATACCTTCTCCGGATACCACATGCCCCAAAAATGCCACGGAATCTAACCAGAACTCGCACTTGGAGAACTTAGCATACAATTTCTGTTCCCGCAAGGTCTGGAGCACATTTCTCAAATGCTTCTCATGCTCACCCAGGCTCCGTGAATAAATCAAGATGTCATCAATGAAGACGATGACAAAGGAATCAATATACGGCCTAAATACCTTATTCATCAAGTCCATGAATGATGCTGGGGAATTAGTTAAACCAAAGGACATCACCAGGAACTCATAATGTCCATATCTGGTACGTAATGCAGTCTTCGGAACATCTGAAGCCCGAATCTTCAACTGATGATAACCCGATCTCAAATCAATCTTGTAAAACCCACGAGCACCCCGCAACTGGTCAAATAAATCATCGATGCGCGACAGAGGATACTTATTCTTAATAGTAACCTTATTCAGCCGGCGGTAATCAATACACATCCTCATAGACCCATCCTTCTTCATCACAAATAGGACTAGAGCACCCCACGACAACACACTCAGCCTGACGAACCCCTTAGACAACAACTCCTTAAGTTGCTCCTTTAACTCTTTCAACTCCTTAGGAGCCATACGATACGGGAGAATGGAAATAGGCTGAGCATCTGGAGCTAAATCAATACAGAAATCAATATCTCGATATGGAGGCAAGCCTGGAAGATCTGAAGGAAATACGTCTGAAAACTCTCGTTCCACCGGCACTGAATCAATGGTCGAAGACTCGGTGGAAGGGTCCCGCACATAAGCAAGGTAAGCCAAACAACCCTTCTCGACCATATGCGGAGCCTTCATGAAGGAAATGACTCTGTTGGATGCACTAACTGAAGAACCTCTCCACTCTAGACTAGGGGACTCAGGCGTGGCTAAAGTGACTGTCTTGGCATGGCAATCTAACACAACATGATAAGGAGATAGCCAATCCATGCCTAGGATAACCTCAAGGTCAATCATATCCAGCAATAAAAAATCTGCTCTGGTATCGAAACCGTAGAAAGTGATCACACAAGACCGATAGACCCAGTCTACCACCACAGAATCACCCACATGAGTGGACACATATATAGGAGAACCCAAGGACTCACAAGGATCATGCGGGAAATGAGCAAATAGTACTGAAACATATGAATATGTGGATCCTGGATCAAATAGTGCCGAAGCCTCTCTACCACATACTGAGATAATACCTGTGGTTACGGCGTCTGAGGCTACTGCATCTGATCTGGCCGGAATGGCATAAAATCTGGCTGAGGCTCCTGAAGACTGAACTCCCCCAGAGTGAACATGAACTAACTGACCTCCCCCTGACTGGCCTCCCCCTCTAGGACGACCCCTTCCGACCTGTCCTCCACCTCTAGGTGGCCGGACTGCTAGTGCTGGACCCATAGGCTGAGAACCCTGTTGCACTGCCTTGCCCCGAAGCCTGGGACACTGTCTCTGCATATGACCTAGATCTCCACACTCAAAGCAACCACTAGGTACCATAGCCTGCTGCCCCGAAGAGAAAGACCCCTGAATAGCCAGGAAGCGATGTGGACCCTTGGGTATGGCACTAAAATAAGAATCGGAGGATCTCTGGCGACTGTAGTAACCACTGGGTGAACCCTGAGTGGCTGGAGGACGATGGGAATGCTCTGGCATGGCACTGAACTGAGGCCTCGCTGGACCACCTCGAGGAGGTAGTGGAGGTGCTGAATATGGAAGCCTGCAGGGCTGACCACCCCTGAGCTGACCTCTGCTCCTAGCCGGAGCATCCCTGAAATCCCCTGAGAACCTAGCCCTCTTGTCCTGCTGACCCTATTCCCTGCTCCTCAACCGATACCCCTTAATCCGTCGAGCTATCTCAACTACAAGCTAGTAAGGAGTACCCATGTCCACCTCTCGGGCCATGGTGGCCCTAATACCTGACTGCAACCCGGCCACAAACTGCCGCACTCTCTCGGCTTCGGTAGGCAATATCATAAGTGCATGGCGTGACAACTCTGAAAATCTGGCCTTATAATCTGTCACTATCATCTGCCCCTGCTCTAGCTGCTCAAACTGACGCCGCAACTCTTCCCTCTTAGAGGGTGGAATATATCTGTCTAGAAACACCTGCACGAACTGATCCCAAGTGATAGGAGGAGAATCTGCTGGTCTGCTGAGAATATATGACTGCCACCACCTGCGAGCTCTGCCCTCCAACTAAAATATGGTGAAATCCACTCCATGGGACTCCAAAATCCTCATGTTGTGCAGTCTGTCCCTGTACCTATCGATGAAATCATGGGCATCCTCACCCCGCTCACCCTCGAAGACTGGAGGGCGAAGTCGGGTCCATCTATCCAACATCTTCTACTAGTCACCCTCTGCAACTGGCCTGGGCTCTAGGGATGGTACTACGGGCTGAATCCCACCCACGGGCGGTGTACCTGGGGTATGACGTGCTGCTGCTGCCTGACCTGTGGCCTGAGCGGTATGGGTCTGGACTCCCCCTCCCGCCTGAGAAGTAGCAGGGTCAGCTGGAAATAAACCAGCCTGGGACATAGTGTCCATGAATCTCAGCATACGACCCATGACCTCCTGGAAGCCTGGCGCCGTCATGAAATTCGCTAGAGCAGGTGCTATTGGAGGCACCTCACCCTGCTCCTCTATAATAGGGTCCTCTGGTGGTGCCACTGGTATAGCTCTGGGGCGCCCTCGTCCCCTACCTCGAGAAGGTGCTCTACCCTTGCTTCTACCACGACCTCGGGCGGCAGGGGCAGCGGCATCTCCCAGACCAGAAACATCGGATGCACGCGTCCCCATGATCGGTGAGAGAATAGAAGAATAAGTTTGAGTACATCATAGATTGCACGACAGGATATGAATAAAGGGAAGTTTCCTAACACCCCATAGCCTCCTGAAGATAAGTACAGACGTTTCCGTACAAATCCGCAAGACTCTACTGGGCCTGCCCGTGACTCGTGAGACTTACGTGAACCTAGAGCTCTGATACCACGTTGTCACGACCCAGAATCCTAATCCAGGTCGTGATGGCGCCTAACGACGGGGTAAGGCAAGCCAACGTAAATTCCACTAAGTGCTTCTCTTAACTTGATTCAATTATTCACCCATTTATCGATTTTTAACAAGTTAAGTTATGATATCGAAAGGTAATAACTCGGCAGTAGATACAATAAAGAAACGCGAGCTAAACATACAAGCACATATATGTACAACCCAAAAATCCCAAAACCACCACTACGTGTGTGCCAGAACTAGTGTCACGAGTGTCATGTGCATACTATACTAGCGGAATATACAAAGGGTGATAATATATACAATCTCACTGTATGCATGAATAGACAGGAAACAAAAATAAATGAAACTCCATGGTGCTGCTGGGGATCGCCAGAGGAAGCACCTCACCGTGAAGTCAAGTCCGCTACGGTCACTATCTAGATTCGGTCTGATAACCAGGTGCACCAGCCTCAGAACATGTACAGTTAAGTACAGAAGTACAACATGAGTACATATTAAATAAATATGTACCCAGTGAGTATCCCGTCTAATCTTGAAGAAGTAGTGACGAGAGGTCGACTTGACACTCACTAAGGTCCAACAGTATGATATAACAATGATAAAATAAAAGTAGTAGGCATGTAAGACAGTGAGTAGCAATTATGTACAAAACAAAAGTAGTAGAAATCCAAGAAAAATACTGGAACAATAACAATGGCCACTTTCTTTCCCCCAAAATATCTCACACAATTCAACATCCATGAAACAATGCCAAATAATCATGCGCACACAGGACTAAGACAACCGGCCGGAGTCATAATGAAAAATAGCTATGCACTGCCAGGGATCGACCGGCCATCCCAAAAGTTCATGCTTACCATAATCATATCTACGCACTTCCGAGTATCGATCGGCCCGTCCCAAAAGTGCATCTTTCAATGTAACCATAT
Source organism: Nicotiana undulata (assembly GCA_005239495.1). Taxonomy (NCBI): domain Eukaryota; kingdom Viridiplantae; phylum Streptophyta; class Magnoliopsida; order Solanales; family Solanaceae; genus Nicotiana; species Nicotiana undulata. The sequence goes on along the minus strand of ML274546.1, from coordinate 247,832 downwards.
CATAACATAGTACAACTTCGTCCATGCACTGCCGAGGATCGAATGGCCCGTACAAAGAGTGCATTCTTAATTATATCTTCTCTGTGCACTACCGAGGATCGACCGACCCGTCCCAAAAGTGCACCTTTCAATCCCCTGTGGCGTACGGCCCGCTCCCATGAGAGTGGGGGAAATCACACATCGCTCGCGGAATGTAAATTGCGAAGCGGTCACATGCACACACAATAACTTAGAAAAACTTACTTTCCATAACAAAGTCCTTTCAATTCAACAATTTCCATAAAGCCTCAGAGGAATAATACTATACATCACATGACCTCATAGTACACATGGCGTTACAAGGAATCATATAAGGCATTTCAAGGAAACATATAAGGCATTACAAGGAAGCATATAAGGCATGATGTGGGCCTAACTACCCGGACATAACAATGATAGCCGCTATGTACGAACTCTCGTCACTTGGTGCGTACGTAGCCCCCAAACAATTTACACATAGCATATACATCACCTATGGGGACAATTCCCTCTTACAAGGTTAGAAAAGAGACTCACCTCGTATCAAATCTACCCCTCGGACCACAATTGCGCCCGAAACTCCGAACTCCACACCCGAGGACTCGCAACTAGGCAAAAGGTGTACAATTAAATCAATGCATGCACAATGTGGGAAATTATCTTAGTTATTCAATATAATCTCTATTCGTGAAAAATTCTTAAATTCCAACCTCGGTTCCGCATGTTCAAATTCCAAAAATTCACGAAGGGATCACTTATCCATAACCTAAGGGTCATTAAGGTGTGATTTCTACTTGAATTCATGGCCTAAAACGGAAAATCACAAAATCCTCAAGAGCCCTAAAATTACTACCTAATCCCATGATTTTTGATAATTTAGTAGGGAATTTAACTAGGAATTGATGTTTGAAACTAGTAAAACCATGGAATTTACTTACCTCAATAACAGTGGTGGAAGGTTCCTTGAAGAGCTCTTTAAGGTCTTAAGGAGGAGGATGAAAATGGAGGAAATAGGCTAAGTCCCGTATTTAATAAAATTGCCCAGGTATTCCTTCACTGCGATCGCGACAAGGGCCCTACGACCGTGAAGAGTAACTGTGCCCGGCCCTGACTTGACATTATGCGATCGCGAGGATGGGGCTGCGATCGCGAAGGCATGAAGTCCATCTTTCCGCGATCGCGAAGATTGGGATGCGATCGCGAAGGCCAAGGGCCCAACCTTCCGCGATCGCGAAAGGGAAGCTGCGATCGCGAAGAACAATCAGAAACCTAGCCAAATTCCTTCTCCGCGATCGCGACCCACCTTCTGCGATTGCGAAGAAGGAAACCAGACAACAGAAATCTGGTTTTTCCAACTTAGCTCTCGTGGGTCCAAAACTCACCCGAGCCCCTCGGGACTCCGTCCAAAAGCACCGGCAAGTCTGTATTCATGATACGGACTCGCTCGAACTTCCGGAACGTGAAAAACAACAACGAAACTCAGAATTCAACCCCAAAACCAAATTGAATCAAGCTTAAGAACTTAAGATTCTAGAATTCATTTCAATGCGCCAAACCGGCCTATACTACTCGGAATGACTCAAATTTCACAGACAAGTCATAAATGACATAACGGAACTATTCCCGGTCTCGGAATTTCATTGGTACCTCGGTAACATAAAAACACGTTCCAAACCAAATTTCAATTTCTATGAAAATCCTCAAAACTTCATTAACTCTCAATTTTCCATTTTGATCCGAAACCCGTCAAATCAAGTCCGTTTCTTACCAAATTTCACAGATAACTTAAATAACACATATTGAACCTGTTTCGGGCTCTGGAACCATAATAAGGGCTCGACAGTACAGGTTTCACATCGAGGTTCATTTTCGTAAGCCTTTATTATTTTCTGAAAACAATTTTCTTTAAAAAAATTCATTTCTCGGACTTGGGTCCCCGGAATTCGATTCCGGGCATACGCCCAAGTCCCATATTTTCCTACAGACCTTCCGTGACTGCCTGATCACGGGTCCGGGTCCGTTTACCAACAATGTTGACCAAAGTCAACTTTATTCAATTAATTATCATAAATTCAACTCTTTATCAAGTTTCCACATAAAGGCTTCCCGGCTACGCGCCCGGGCTGTGCACGCACATTGAGGTGAGATTAACGAAGGCCTTCGGGGCCTCGGAACACAGTCATAATTAAGTTTACCTAGGATGACCCTTTTGGGTCATCACACCCGACTTCCTATGAAACCTTAAAAACCCTTTATTATGTGTCTATGTGTAAAGTTGCCTGCTTCACAGGCTGTGTATTTGTCCCTCAATACTCTCCCCTTGTTTGTGATTGGCGGATCACCATGGGTCTTTTATGTGATGCTGGCTTTGTTTTGTTTTGAGTTGGTAAATTTTTTCGTCAATTGAACCTTTGTTCTGAAAAGGCTGATCTTTACTAAAGTCCTTCCTCTCTTAAAATATTTTTCAACACTTTTTTACTTAAACTTCCTAAACTATGTGCACACCTCACTCTACTCCTAGTTTCTTAGGTTCATCCCCCCTTCATGTGAGCACTACTTTGGGGACCCTTTGAGTACCCACTGAACTCTGACACACAAGGCTGGCATTCCCACACTGCACTTACTCCCTTTTGGCTAGGGTACCTGGGTGTGAGCAGTGCCTGGGATCCTCCAAGGTCCTTAGGAACTCTGACACACCCGAAGTTTTGAAAGGTTATAGCATATGACATTAAGGACCTGTTGACTTGGGCCTATTGGTAGGCTCCCTATAGTGTAACTTCTTAATTTTCTTATTTACTTATGTAATTCGTGCAACACTGGTCTGTAATAACTGATTGTAAAAACGATTCTAGGGTTGGATAGTGAAATGGGTGGGGTATGCATACTTAGTATAGGCACGGGTAGAGATCATGCCTATATGATTTACTTTCCTTATGTGTGCAATAGTAACCATGTCTAGGCGCAATAAGCATGCCATACATATCATGTTGCCCAGCTTTACTACACTCATCATTCCATTACATGTAGAAATTTTGTTTATAGGAGTGGCTGTCACAATATTACTGCTTCAACATTTTTATCTGCCATAATTGCATCACCTTAGAAATCCTGCTTTTCTAGGATAAATGATAACATTAACAACCATCCATATTGCATTATAAATCATGTTCCTTAGAATATTGTTTTCAGCATGTTCATGTCATTCATGTCAAAAATCATGTGTTAGAACATACTTTGCATCACTGTATACATTGCTACGAACACCTAGAAAATCATGTATTAGGCTCAGCAAACTAACAAAGAATTGGTTATCTATGAAACTGCTGCATTCTGCTTTAAATCAAATGTGTTAATAAATAGATCCTTCTAAAACACGTTCTGACGCTGAAACGCTCATGTATTTAGAACATCATGTATAGGTCTTGCATCATCCTACACCTTGTTTGCATTAGATACCATGACCTTTTAGGATTGCATTCATATTCTCTTAACACCCATCCCTCAGCCTGGTTAAAGATTAAAATAGTCTTACCCAAAACTGGACACTTAGAACAGTATAATTGGAGCAGTTTTTGGTACGCCTAGGCAAGGCTTAGGTATTAAACTTGTTAAAACTGAAAGTAGATCTCTTTATGCATACTGTTTGGATAATAACAGGTTAAAATCAGTATTCAGAAACTTGTACATTTCCTTCTCTAAATCAGTAATAAAACTGTCTCGCTATTGCATTCTCGCCTAGATATCATGCCTTAGGTTCTGAAGTTAAAAGACTTTACTTGTGTTTGAGTCGTGCTAATTATGTGCATAACTTGTGGAGGAATATTTTAGCTTCATATTTACCTCTATGTGTTTTCCCATGTTTGCAGTCCTAATTGTTTTGCTCGTCGTTTAGAATTTTGTCCTTTAAACCTAGGGGTCAGCTTAGTACCTCCCTTGGATAGTAGTCCTAACCTCCTCCGGGACTGATAAGATGGGACAGGTAATAGCACGCAATAGAGTTCATGACCAAAACATGCTTTAATTAACTTCACGGGGTGGGGAAGGGTAGAATATGGATATGATGACCGGTGCGCTAATACCACGTGTAGCCCCTCTCTGAGGAGTGTCTATTGGGTATTGCATTGATGTGATCCATATTGTTTCAAACCTAGGATGTATTTCTCTCAAATGTTTTATTAGTTCTTTCAAGAGTTAATAATTCCAATTCTTATTTGAAATCTCCTCTAATTTGAGTCATTACTTGCTACTTGATTATTGTACAAATTCACGAAAACCATTTGGCCGGGAACAACATTTGGGGATCCTGAGGGGTGCCAAATACCTTCCCCTTGGGATACTTTCAAGCCCTTACCCAATCTCTGGTAATGCAAACTAGTCTCATGAGTTAATCATTCTAGGTGCCCTAACGCACCTTAAAAATTGTTAGGTGGCGACTCTTCTTTTAACCCTCTTCCTTTAAAAGAAGTTGTCAGAATGTCATAAACCCGATCTCCGCTTAAGGGAAAAAGGGGGCGCGACAATGGGAATAATCAAAAGAAAGAAAAACAAAAGGTAACCAAGTCAGTAAAGATTTTGACAAAGTATTTGCATTATTTAAACACGTATTGCAGAAATGTAAATTCGCGTTCTAATTTGGGAGCCTCGTTGTGCCCGAGGTAGGCTTAGCGACAAGTAGATTTGGAGAAATTTAATACCGATAATTGCCTCATTTCTTTAATGTAATAAATAAGACGAACCTAAAAATGACAATAAATAAATGAGTCACTAATGGCATTTGCCTTATTACATTCGATTTCCAAAATGAGTCTAAAAAACAGATAATCCTACTCTACTTGGTCCCATAAGGAACTTCTCCAGGCTTGTCTCTCTTGGCTCCGTCGATCAGATTCCCCAGGTCGCGCATGTCCAGCAGCAGATATGCCCTCGTTAGGTGTCCTCCTTCGTTACCCTCTGCATTCTAGCAGTCTATGACTCTTTTCTTCATCTTCCCTTCTAACTCCATTAGACCCTGCTCCAGATATTCCAACCTTTTCGTTGATCTAGTAGCCATTTCCCTCCATTCACCAATTGACTCCATATCAATCTTGTGTTGTTCCACATGCCTGGCCTCGGACTCGAAGACTCTTTTGCGCAGCCTCTTATACTTCACCTGTGCTTCAACAGCTTTATCTATGACCATATTTCCTTGGCCGACCCCAAGATCGACTATTCCCGCTATGCTATCGTCCAACCACGATGGGTATAAGTACACATGACGTGCGTGGTATCGATCTGGCTCGATGGTATCCTTTTCCACAATGATATTCAAATGCCACATGTGCTGAGCTTCACATTTGTATGGGATGTCATTGTCTTGAAATCTGCCTTATAGTGACCCATTTTGGAGACTCGCGCTATGACTTGTTTTCTACCAGCTTGTTTCATGACCCTAATAGGAACATAAGGGTATATGCCCCTTAACCCGATCAACACCAAATGCGGAACATCCTTACATCTGATGATGAATTCACTGGTAGGGAACAACTCGAACATCCAATGGACCTGGTCCTCGGTCAAATTGCTGAAAAACTATACCCACTCTGTAGCATTCTCTAGTTGTGCAAACCTGTCCGGGATAAAGGTCATTCTTTTTGGGTGGTGAAAAGCTATGTGATCATTCCATGGTCTCCGTGGAAACTCTTGACCGTATTGGCCTCTTTGAAAATGTTCTAACAACCAAATATGCAGCAACAAGTTACAATCCTTAAAATGTTTGAACCATTTATTACTACGATCCAAAGCCTGGTATATTTTTGCTACAATCATCGGAACAATAGTATATGTCTGCCCCTCGATTCCCTCCATTAAAGCTTTGGTTACCATGGCCAACCTAGTGCGAATCCTGTCTTTTTGGCTTGGAAACACTATCATTCCTAGAAGCAGACGATGAATACGAAAACCCTACGATGAGTCCAACCCAGGGAAGTGATGGAGAATTCGTCATGAAAGATACGATAAGATTTGCTGTGTCCGTATCGTTCATAGGGTAGGGGTGGGCATCAGTCGGTTCGGTTAGGTTGTGAATGTTATCGGTTCGGCATATTGGTTATCAGTTTATAAATATGCCAAACCGATAATCGAATCGATAAGATGTCGCTTATCAGATATCGATTAGTCGATTATCATTCTTTTCGATTCGGTTATCAGTTTACCCGATAAGAATAAAAAATATCTAAAAATTTCATGTTTTTAATAGAAATCGTGATCATAATGTTAAGAGAATGGAACTGAATTTTTTATTCTTAAAAAATGGATTAAATTTCATTTTTAGAAAAGAAACTTTCTTTGCATGTGAAAATATCAATGAATGATCTTAAATCTCAATGTTATAAGTTAATAGGAGTAAGGAACAAGACATTCAACAAGCTAATCTTGCTAACTATCTCATTGCCGGCGAGCATAATTCACTGAAAAATAATAAAATCCTAATCTTGTAAATACTAAAGAATCGGTGCAACAAAAGAAACAAAGAGAAAAACTAAAAATTTGAACAATAAATTCTTTGAATTTTAAAACTAAAAATCTTAACTCAAGAATTAAGATGAGAAATTCAGAAAAGTTTAAAACTTACTCTAAGGATTAAGGTCTTAATATGAAGAGTAACTGCCGAAAATTGAGAGCATGGGAGAATGGAGCCATAAGGTGGCTTTATATATTTAGTAGGTAAAATTATAATTTTGTTAAAGCATATTGGGCTATCGGTTAAACCGTTAATAAATTGGGAAAACCGAGACCCGAACCGATAACCCAATTGTCAAATAACATTAAACCGTTAACGAACTATTTACCCAATAACCCGATATCGATAACCCAATGGAATTTTATCGGTTCGGACTATCAGTTATACCCGATATATGCCCATCCCTATCATAGAGGAAGTTAAAGGGTATGTAGGACTTTTTCAGGCATGCCAAGTCGTCATTCTTTCTCAGACCCATCATTTTCAGAAACTCCCTGGGGGTGCGATTTTCCGGTACTAATAAACCGGGACTTTCCCAGGGCAGTCCAGCGAATCCTCCTATTTCCTCCAAGAGAGGAGTCATTTCTAAATTGCCAAAACGGAATACAACCCTTTCTCCGTCCCAAAATATAATAGTAGCCTCGATCAACATGTTGTTTTGCTGGAGGTCTAATAAGGAGGGTAAGTTTCCGAGAACCCTTTTCACATGATTTTTGTAGCTTGGCGAAAGGTTCTCCTACCAATCCATCAATAATGGTGGTATGTTTCGGACCATGCCGAACCTGGGGACTTCGTGCCTCAATTTCTGCAAAATGAACAAAGTTAGACCCTTTCCCCCAGAATTCGACTACTTATACATTAACGATTAGCATATCGACATTTATTTCTCCAAATAATGCACATATATCGGTTGTGCCCATTGGGATTATGGAAACCCCGGTGGACTTTGGACAAGGTTTCCTTAGGGGGTTATTATGCGGACATCAAATTAACGTAGGCTAGGTTTGCTCATGATGCATGTAAAATTATGATCAGAGTAAGGTTTTTATAGAAGTATAGACTGGTACCCCCAAGCCGACAACTTGAGGGGGAAAGGCACGGAACCGTCGATTGCACCACTGATCGACTAGTTTTACCGCAAATAGGCTTTTCCAAATTCAAAAGGGTAATATAGGAAGAGTGCAAACACTCATCAAGTGTTGCTATGGTATTAATTACGCACGATGATATGATGTCGAGCATGTATTTATGCAAAAGCAAATAACACGTTGTCAAGTATTTCTACGATGAAAAATGATAAAATGTGCTATTTAATAATTTTAAAGGAAGGAAAGAAAGAAAACAGAGAGAAGTGTTAGTTTCCATAGTAAAAAGCAATAAAAACAAGAAAGAGTAATTTAGGGAGCATAAATGAATGATGAGAGGCAAATAAATTCATATAGACTGGGAAGGTAAAGAGGTGTGCAGGTATTAACAGAATAATAAAGACATGCTTGTTGAAAAATACTAATTCACAAACCAAGTTCACTATGGTAAGAGCCTAAGGATATCTCTAGCAGAGTCGCCATGCTGTCGCGCCCTCTTTTTCTCGCGAAATTGGGTTTCGACATTTGACAACTCCTTTTGAGAGAAGGAATTAGGAATTGGATGTTTAGAGAGTCGCCACCTAACGGATTATGGTGCGTTAGGGAACCTATTGCAAATAACTCGTATTATACCATTTTGCATCACCAGAGATTGGGTAAGGGCTTAAATTACCTTGAGGGGAAGGTGTTAGGCGCCCTTCGATGTCCACAACGGTGGGTCCCGGCCGAACTTAAATTATGAGAATTAGTCTAGGAAAGTGAAGAAACTATTTAATAAGGATGGG